>AYEL01084444.1:0-81406 GCA_000484575.1 Olivierus martensii
GAAAGATCTGAAGAATTACAGGCTTTTGTATATATAATCGGAAATGACAAAAGCACCCAATCACTAAATTGTTATCAGTAGAAAAATTTTGCAATCATAGTATATCTTATAACTTCTACTAATAAAGAGAAGATAGAATATTTGAATAATTACAATTATGGAAAAGCGAAACAACTTTATAATAGGATACCTGATTTGTTTACAAATTACAAAACAATACAAAAAAAATTAAAAATAAAAAGAAGTTAGATAAAAATTATTGCAAAACAACTTCATAAACATATCATAGAATTAAAATAAAAATTTCTATCTTATGTTTAAACAAGTATGATATTTTTCATAAAACCATTACAAGTTTTACAACGGATTCTTGTTTTTTTCAAGGCCGACAGTACAAATTTTATAACGATAGGATTCATATGTTTTTCAAAGCCGACGCGACAGGCCATGCCCCTCCTTTCTCCCCACTCTGACAGACAAATGTCACCCCTAGTGATTTAGGTACAAGGGTAATATAACTTAAACAGCAGTCAGCGCATCCATTATTAAATTTATAAACAAATTATGACGAATTGAAATATGATACTCTGTTTTTTTAATCAAATGAGATCGCATTACAAAATAAATATTGAAAAAAAAAACACAAAAACAGTAGAAAAACAGGAATTTTTGCAGTTAGGAGAAAACATTTGAAGGATTTCGATAAAATATTTCTTCAAATCCTATAACTAATAAAAAATTATAGATAATTTATGCAAATTAATGTATCAAATCGATAACACGTGACCGAAGATAATTACGGACAGTACGTGTCAGGTGCCGGGTTAAAAATTAAAATCAAAAAATTCTTAATAAGGTTGACATTTACAAATGTTGCATGTGCAGAAATGTTAATAAATAGTCAAGGATAAAACTAAACTTAGAAATAAAATATATAAATTAAAAAGGTGTGAAAACAAACACAATTAATGTAACTACATAAATGAAGGGTACAGTGTGTGTATTAGGTATAATATTAGTGTGCAGGAGTTTACCACAACTATTCATCATCAAATCAATGCATAGAATATCTATTCCAATATTTTTGGTAAGCATATAGTCAGATCCTTAGTATATTACTTGCTGGTTCTCATTAATGACAGTGCTATATTTGTTTCTAATATTAATATCCAGGGATTCCATTATCATCCCTTATATCTACAATTTACAATGTTTTACAATTTCATAAAATTTGAAACATCACTCCAACTTCCATTTATTATGCTTACAGATTTCTTCTATTAGTGTTTAATGAACCTGGCAGTTGATCATCTACTTCAAGAGAACAGCATCTTAAGTTATGAGACATACTTCTCATTTGATAAATAATTCTTCAAATAATAGAAAGGAGCCTCTATCAGAGAGCATATAGTCAATATAATGACAGAAATTCTGCTAAGTACATAGGATTAATCATGCTTGACAGCTCTATAGATTCATTTAAAATATATATATGATATGTTGATGACATATTCATCATTTGGAAGTACAGATAGATCCATAGGATTGAAGGAAGCTTTTGAAAATTAAAATGCTGGCCTTGGACTTTTATTGTGACTAATGCAGTCTTACATTTGTTCACTTCTTATATGTGCAAAGATGTCTCAAAAGGTCATTATGAAACGAAAACATCTGTTTTGTAAAAGAAAATATCTATATGTGTGAAGAGTTTCAGCATATTTCAGTACATTTTTTTGATTTTTTGATTGTGAATTGATATTCTCTTCAATGAATGTCATTAAGCCAAACATTACTTTTGTTTGACACATCAACCTATGTCATCATGTTTGATGATCACAAAATTTTCTTATGACCCACAACATGAAAAATTTGCTGCAAATATGCAATAATAGGTTTTAAGAACATTTTGAAAAAATATTTATTAGGATTCACTTACGTTAATGTTTTATGTGCCGACTTTATTGGTTTCATAAATTTCTCTGTTCTTGTTATTTATACACTTAAGTGTTTTATTTATGCAAAATATATTTGAGTTAGCATTTGCATATTGAGACCTAAAAATCTTGTTATAAATATTATGAATTCAATTTAAATTTTTGTTTTCTACTGTCCTCTTTTGAAAATTAATGATGATGGTTCTGATAGATTGTCATTAATTTCAGCACTTATTGTACTCAGAGTTAAAAGTTTGGCTACCTCAATTTATAGCATATATGCTAATGGGAAATTGTCCTCTGAATTTTGATGGATTCAAATAACTGAAAATTTTGAAGACTCCTTATTGTAAATTGGGATCACCTGTATTGTCCCCCATCAGCATAAAGCTGAACACAAAAATATTTGCAATATGGCATATATAAGATGAATATACAAAAAAATGATTTTCAAATCTAAATACACATAAAGTATAGACTATCCTGTTATTGATGTATGAATAACTAGATAAATATACAAGCACTAAGATAGAAAAAAAATTTACAATATTTACTATATAACATTTTCAACTTATTTTTCAGATCCTCTTTAGTACATAACAATTATAGAATGCTTTAGAATATAGCAAATGTAATACATTTTAAAAAGTTTTGAATACATTAAAATAAAATCAAATATAATATTATATTTTTCATGCACAGATAGGCAGACATTGGCTCAATCTTATAATCCTCCATTTCCTTTGGAAAGTAGACTAAAAATTTAAAATATTAAGACACCAAAATGGAATAAAGTCATTTTCTTAACATTTTTTTTTTTTATAATTAAGAGAAACTAGGTGGAAACCTGTAATTATAGAAAATAAGATAGCCATATTTTATATGAGCACTAACTAAAGGATATAATATTATCTATGAACAATATACAAGGTGAAGCCAAAAAATTCTTACCCTCTCCATGTTGTATGTGTGCTATAGATCTATAATTGTGAACAATGACGGGTTACTACCTTACTAATATGCATGTCATTTTTTGTTTTAACAGGTCCTGTTTAATCAGAGGTAGAAGTGTGATAGTAGATGTCATGCTGAACAAAATTGAGTATTTAGTAGTGATACAGTTCTTCCATTTTCATGGGAAAACTGCACAAATAATCCATGAAGAAATGTCAACTGTATATTACAAGGAATGCCCATCATATGAGACTATGAAATGATAAAAATGGGAATTCAAATATGGTCACACCACAAGGAATACAAGGAATCACAAGCACTTTAAACAGGAAAAATACACTATTTTATTATTAGATATATGGTATATATCAGACCATCTTACAGGATGACTCAAAAGAAGGCCATCTGGCAAGGTCATATTGTCTGTGTTTTGGAATAGCAAAGTTGTCATAATTAGAGATTACTAACAAAAAGCGTCAAACAAGTGCATACTATAGGAACTTGCTACAAAAGTTATGAGACAGTATCAATGAAAAAAGACATAGTTTGCTGTCAAAAGGTGTTTTTCTGCTACCTGACAATGACCTACACACTGAGTTGCAGAAACACTCACTTTTCTATGCAAACATACCTATGAAACTTTGCTCCACCCTTCATATTCTTTCAATCTGGCACCTTCAGACTTTTTCCTGTTTCAAAATATGAAAAAAATATTTACAAGGACGAAATTTCTTCAATGATAAAGAGCCATTACTGCTGTGGAGAACTAGTTTGCCTCCAAAGTTGCAAATTTCTACAAAGATAGGATTAAATAACTGTTCATACTGAAATACATCTTACTTTAGTTATTAAATAAAAGTAAACAATAAGCCAAATAAGTAAAATAAATCGTTTATTCAAAAATGTTTTTGGCTTATTGTTTACTTTTATTAAATAACTGTTCCACAGGTGTGAGAAGTGTTTTTCCCTAGGAGATTGATAAATTTTTCCCTTGAAAGTGATGATCATTTTTTTTCAAACTATAAAATTTCACAAAAATTAATGAAATGAATATGAAAATACAATATTTTTAACTCTAATACCCAAATTATCTGTTTTCAGTAAAAAACTTTTAATAAGAAAATCACATTTTGTACACATTTTTAATGCCTAAATTATCTGTTTTCAATAAAAAAAAACTTTTAATAAGAAAATCACATTTTGTACACATTTAATAAAAACAATTTATTTTCAAAAATTTTTTGTTTGGTATATAGAGAGTAAATAACCTAAGTGTTTCTTATTTGATACCGTGGGATGTAAAGGGTTAAGAATTTGCATTAAATTGACAGTGGGAAATAAATTTCTCAGAGATATATAGAGAAGGAAGAGTTGGAGCCAAATCTCAGATCCCTAGCACATCTTCATCTTAAGGGTAAAACTTTTCTGGCCTCCCCTCATATTAATTGAAATATACAGTACACAGGACATCTGATTGAATTGACTAGTGCAAACACTTTGGCTTTCAGAGATCCCAGGATTAATATGGAACTTATCCCTTGGTAAATTTGTGCTAGATAAGTGGGTTTTTGGCTTCAGTTAATGTTGTGATTTTTAGGAGTCTAATCTGACATTAAACAAGAATCCATTGTATATCATATTAAATATAAGAACATTTATATTATATGTGTTAAAAATTATTCAGATAATAAACTGATAAATGATATTTCATTCCTGAATCCTAATTTGATAAAAAAAAAGTTGATTCCTTAAATGATTTTCATTGATTTAGTAAAATACAGGGTGATTATAAAGTTTTGATCCATTTCTGTGAAAACAGATATTAGAATCAAACCAATAATGATAAGGGAAATCCTAACACATAGTAACACATAATCCATCAAATAACAGTACTAAACTGCAATTGAAAATTAATAATTAAAAATGCTTAACTAATAATGTTTAATGAAACGTTTTTGGTTGTTACACAATCTTCTTCAGCATTAAGAACAGAATACAGAAATGGTATTCTGTTCTTAATGCTGAAGATGGTTGTGTAACAACCGAAAATATTTCATTAAAAAGTTTTAGTTATTAATTTTCAACTGCAGTTTAGTGCTGTAATTTACAAATATATTATTAAAAGCAGTTAGTTAAAATAGTTGTTTAATCCATCAAAGTTTGCACTTAGCCTTATTCCACATTACCACCTTGCAGTTCCACACATAATTTTAAGCAATGCACTGCTTCACGAAACACCTTTTCATGTAGTGGTGCATCGTATTTATAGGTGGTATGACCATTTTTTCAAGGTGAAAAACGGTCATACCAGTATTAGTACTCCTGTCTTTCTTTAAAATTTAACTATATTTTACTTACAGCTCTATTACAGGATTCCAATTTTTCTTTATAAAACGTTATAAATATTATTATTATTCGTTATATAATGAATAATAATAATATGCAGACTGAGACTCAACGCCACAACCAGCTGTGTCAAGAACAGCGGCCATACCCCATAATATACGACCAGCTAACACAGAGAACAATAAGGCGCATAACTAAGGGAGGTCCATACAAACCCATATATAAAAGGAAAAATAGTATATTCTCCGCTATAAGGAATGACAAGGACCCGATTAATTACCAGAGAAAAGCAGGAATATATGCGATCCCTATGTACAACAACACTACACAGAAGCATGAGGAGTACATAGGTAAGACGAAAAGATCCTTAAACACAAGAATTGCGGAACACAAAATGGACATAAGAACAGCTAGACTAAATACCGCCCTTGCAGTTAGAGCATATGAACAAGACGTAATGATACAATGGGAAAATGCGAAAGTCGTAAAGAGTGTCCTGAACAACATTGGTGCTAGCACAGCAGAAGCGTTAGAAGTTGAAAAAAGAAGGCTAAAAATTAATGTTGTCAACGATAATGACCCTAAAAACCTCCCGACAGCATGGTGATGGTGCGCCAGATATAATATGTAATGAGATCATAACATTATATAAAAAACGATATAATAGCGAGAACGGATGAATATATCATATATTATTAAATAAACCTAACAGAGCGTAATTTCTGCATATAATAGTTATATATTAATAAACCTTGGGAATCTAAAAAGAAACTTTTAAAAAGCAAAAAACGGAGGTTATGACGTAATTTTAAAGAGCGATACGTTCTAGAAGAAATTGAATCGTTCGAAAACGGCTACAATAAGAATATCTATGTAGAATACTGAAGAGGGTCTCCTAGAAAGGCCGAAAATGTTTTATAAAGAAAAATTGGGATCCTGTAATAGAGCTGTAAGTAAAATACGGTCATACCAGTTCAGTGGAGAATCTTCCACAGTGCCAGTTGTGATACACCCAACTCCTGATTAACTAACCTCCTGGTTGATGATTTTGGGCTTCTGGTAATTGCATCCTCTCCCCATAGCAATGTCAGCTGATACCCTGGGCCTACCAGAACATTTCACATCCTACACACTAACCTGGACTCTTGAATTTCTGAACCAGTAGTCTGATATTAGCCTTGGTGGGAGCAGGTTTATGGAATTTATGTTCAAAGTCCTCTTGAACCTCTCGATACGTACCTCCCCTCAAACGTGCACAAACCACAGCTATTCTTTCCTCCATGGATAACATCTTTCCGATCACTTATAAACGAAAACATAATCAGCAGTTTTCTTCAAAATGAATTGAAACTTTATAATCATCCTGTATAAAGAAATAGTTAAAGAATTTTTTTAATTTTTATTTTCTTCTAATTGATGATTCCTGTTTAATAAATTCTATGGAAAAATTTCTTAAATTTAAAAATTTCAAGTTTTAAGAAATTTAACAATATTATTGTTATTATGAATTCTTTGTTTAAATTCTTTATTTTGATCATTGTTAATTGTGCCCTCATTTATATACTCCAAACATGAGTACAAGACAGTTTATATAGAAAATGTTTATATAGACATATAATGCATTAATTGATAAATATGCATTAAACATAAATAAGAATTATAGCTAAACAGAATCATAAATAACTTTTAAAATTTAATATGCAATGTTGAGGAGTTCATTAAAAAATATCATAGATTTATCTATATTTCTTGCATAATCTTAAAAATCAAATAAATAAATATAACATATATCAAAATAAATTTCTTTATTATTTAAAATAAAGAATTAAAAATTCTTTATTTTAAATAATAATGTGAATTTATAAATAAAAATCATAACACTAATAGTTCTTTGTTACATATAAATAGATATATTACTAAATTATGATACAGATAGGCCTCGATTAGCGCGACTTCGAATAGCGCGAATTCGATTAGTGCGACTTAAAAAATTGATACCATTATTCGGTTAGTGCGAGAAAAGATTCGATTAGTGCGAGTTGTAAACACAGATCAGTCTTACTAACAAAGCTCCTTTTATGATGTCAATTAACAAATTACCGTTAATTTTCGGTTAGTAAAACCGGACGAGGAGCAGTCCAAGAACGGTCACACGATTTTGAAGGGGTGAAACATCAGAAAGATGGGCTTTTTGCCGTTAACTGTTTAACATTACTGTACTATTATTTAGCTTTGCTATAGTATACATACAGTAGAGTACAGAATTTTCTCTTTTAAAAAGTATCGAAATGGATAAAAGGAAGAACACTTTTGATGATAAAACAGGAAACGAAAAAAAGAGAAGTGATTACGCTACAGCAAAAAATGGATGTGATTGAGCGACATAAAAGCATTCTTTGTTAAATTTTTTTAAATAAGGATATCTTTACAAATTTATTTGCCTATTATATTGCTGTACTACCGATATTATTTATTTTCTTTTGTTTATTATCTGATTTCTTTATTTAAAATAAAACTTGTGAAAAAAATTTGTTTTTGTTATCTTTTGGTGTCGTATTCTGCTAATAAACAAATAGAAAACTTGTTAAAAATTTCTCATTGGTTCATTAACTTCGCTTATTAATGCTATCTGGAACTAATTTACTGATTCAATAAAGTTGCAATGCTTAATTGCAAATCGGCCTATTCACTCAATTCTCGACCCAGAATTGGCGGCCAGGCGGCGCTCAACTTCCGCTTTCGATTCGCTATTTTAGTTTTGATTTGGCGGTTGGTTTGATGATGATATGAGACGCAATTCCTGGTAAGTTATTAATTTAGATGATGAACAATGATGTAAAATATGAAAATAAATATTTCTTAAACAGTTAGTGTTAAGTTTATTGTGGTTATTCATCGTGAAACTTAGCTAATGGCCGGAATCTCACAAAGCAAGAACCAATTACCATATTTTCCATAGAGTTAATACTTCGATTAGTGCGAATTCGATTAGCGCGAGAAATTCGTGGAACCAATTATTCGCGCTAATCGAGGCCTACCTGTATTTAATTACTTATATTATTTTTAAGTTATTATTATTATTATTATTATTAATATAAAATTACTGTTTTCATCATGATCAAATGCTGTAACTTTTAAATATATTAATACTAAATTTAATGTTGATTATAAATAAGTGTATTCTATCCTCAGGTTCTGAGAATAAAAATTTTTATATTGATCCCTTTATTGCATGTTATTAAAATTTAAATAAACAATAAAATTAACACTTTAGATTTACTGCACAATTATTTAATTCATTAAACTTTTACGAAAAACAATTTTTATTTGCAAACATCTTAAATATTAACTTTACATATGACATTTCTCTGACATCAAACAATATGCCATCTTGATTATAATTATCATTGAAACAAGGGAATTAGCATGCAATGTAATTTTGATATATATATCTAAATAAGATGATAAATTAATTATTTAAAGCGTTCTTTTTATTTGATATTATGTAATCTTGAATATTTTATAATTAATTATGCTATCCTAAATCCTTGGTATAGTTAATTTTCAGTTTCTCTTAATTATTTAATTTTTTTAATTAAAGGAATGTTTGAATTAATTCATAGTTTATAATTTGCAACATAATTTATTTTGGTAGTATTGATATATTATTTTTCATTAAATAATAAATTAGATTATCAAAAGTAATTATTTTTTCTTATTGTGTATATGTTATCAGTATTATAATTATTATTTATTTAAAATGTAATAAGTAATTTTTCCTTGTTATGTTCATTCTATCCTTAGTAAGTTTGCATGAACGTATCTCATATAGAAAATCATTTGAAAACACATACATTTCAGGTATACCCTCCAAACCATGACCCCTCCATGATGTCCTCCAGTCTTCCACCCATGTCCACTTTTCGGGGCCCGTCCAGCAACACACACAACATGCCCCATTCATCAGCCTCCCCTTTGTATGGCCAGAGCAACACCTCTCCCAGTTCCTTGTCCTCCCAACCAACTTCTCAGACTGGGGATACTCTGGGAAAAGCATTAGCATCTGTAAGTTTTTTTAAGTAGAGGATCAATAGCTATAAATTAATTATAAATTTGGGTCTATTATTTTTGTCAAATACAAATGTATTTCCATTTGTTAAATATATCAACTGAAACTCATATTAATTACATATATTTTCTCATCATTACAACAATTTTCTTTAAGATTATGCAAATTGTAGAATCAATAAATCTATATTTAAATCAATTATTTATACCCATTTATATTTCTAATAATTTAAGCAAATTTTATTTTAAAATATGTATTCATAATTAAAATTAATTTTTGTAGTATAATGTAATTCACTGTATATACAAATAAAAATGTTTTAATGTGATTATAAATAAAAAGGAATTAAATAATTTAATATTATTTTTAAAAATTCAATAAGCTAATTATATTTTTTGTATTTTTGATTAATAAAACAGGTATTTTTGTTTTATTTATGTGGAAAAATGTTAGCATTCACTTATTTATTAAAAAGTAATCTTCAGTTATTAAGTAAAATAAATTATAAAATACATTAATAATTTATTTATATACTATTTTATTCATATAAAAGGATTATTAGCAGAGTCTCATAAAGTAAAAAAATGTAGAAAATATTATTTATTGCATTCTATAAGGCTTTAAATAAAAAATTAAATAAGATTACAGAATATGTTTGATTATTTGTGATGATTATAAGAAAAAAAACATTTAACACATTAATGAATGAATAGGTGTACTTCCAACTTATTTTAACCAATTGATATTTTACAACGTTTTTTGATATCTTTATCTTTTCAAAGAATCCAGCACTTATTTTTATGGTTGAAGAAAAGTTTTTGATTTTTTTGTAAAAAAAACCAGAGGATCTATATTATATGACAAAAGTCATGGATGTCACCGAGAGGGGGTGACATCCATGACTTTTGTCACATGCCCGGCATTGAAAAGGGCCCGACCGTAGGACCTGAAGTGTCACATAACATGTTCGATAGTTCTCAGACTGCCGACAGAGCACTCATAGCAGTCGTACCAAAATAAACATTTTTGTATATAACATAATATGTAATGTATGGAATTTTGAATTTATTGTTTGTCTTTTTTTAAATAAATGCTTTATGTTTTGTATGGCTTTTTTATTAAACCAAGTGATGCACACTTTTTTAAGTGGGGTCTGGACCACTTAAAAAAGTGCATCACTTGTCATGGGCCAAAAAATATTTCTCGGCGCCCTGGCTATGATAGTATATTTAATAAATTTTTAATTAGTAATTAAAAAATAATATGGTAACAATACAGTATGAAAAATTCTATAATATTTAAAAAATTAAATATATTTTTATATATTTAAAAAATATTTAAATAAAAAAAATTAATTAATTTTAAATAAAAAAAAAAAATTTTTATTTTTATTATAGATAATCTTTTCTTACTCTGAATTTACTAAATGATAAATTAATATTCTTTCAATGTACATTAATATCCTGATATTGATCATTTTTGGGGTTTTTGGTTTGATGCAAAAAATTAAAATTCTGATATTAAAAAAAATTTTTTAAAATTAGAATTTTCCTAAATTTTTAGGTTCTGTCTAATATGCTCAAATATTTACATTTCATGAAAATCAGCAGAGGAGGGAAAAAATACCTGCTGTGTCTGAATGTGTCTGAGGAAAAACAACGAAGTAGTAATAATTCATTTCTAAAAATAGCAATTGTATAGACTGGCCAATATCATTTTGTGGCATTGTAGTAGTTACTGCTTTTGGAATGCTTTCTAATGTGGTAAATTAATTTTAGAAAAAACCACTTGCTTTATATCAATATAGTAGTCAAAACAGCACTTCAAGCAAGGTGCAAAAAGATTTTAATCTTGTAAAACGTTTTTGGACTTTATTATAGTCCCTCTTCAGTACAACGTTCTTATCTACAATGTTCTAACAATCATATAACATCATAGAACAAATTTTAAAATAATGGTCAATTACATTTTGTAATGAGAATTTTGAATGTTAGAATAAAGAATTCTAAAAACAACAGCCTTATAAGTATTAAACTAACATAGAATTAAAAAAACTAATTAAAATTAATATACAAGTATATATTACACAAGAGAAAGTAACATAAAATCATTTACATAAATATAAAAGGGTAAATACATGTATAAAACATAAATATATCCTCTGTGATAGCTGGGTCACTAGAGGGGTCCATCCTGTCCACAAGTCAAATGTTTCAATGGTAGTACCATACAAATATAGATATTATACCACTATTCTCACTTCATAGTTTCCTGCATATTTAGGCCTCTGCGATTATATACTGTTTTTACCACCTTAGCATTGTTCCAATCCACATTAATATCTTATGAGAATAGTGGTATAATATCTATATTTGTACGGTACTACCATTGAAACATTTGACTCTTTTGTTTATGTGTTTTATATATGTATTTACCCTTTTATATTTATGTAAATGATTTTATGTTACTTTCTCTTGTGTAATATATACTTGTATATTAATTTTAATTAGTTTTTTGAATTCTATGTTAGTTTAATACCTATAAGGCTGTTGTTTTTTAGAATTCTGTATTCTAATATTCAAAATTCTCATTACAAAATGTAATTGAACATTATTTTAAAATTTGTTCTATGATGTTATATGATTGTTAGAACATTGTAGATAAGAACGTTATACTGAAGAGGGACTATAATAAAGTCCGAAAATTTTTTACAAGATTAAAATCTTTTTGCACCTTGCTTGAAGTGCTGTTTTGACTACTATATTTCTAATGTGGATAAATTAGATTAATAAATATCTAATTATATTTACATATATAAACTTTTAACAAAATTGTTCATTCTTAAATACTTTAATATATTATATATCTAATTTTAGATTTTCATTTAAGTTGTTTATTAAATTTTAAATAATGATTAAGATGTTTTTGCACTCAACTGTTATCTTATTTCATATATACTAATAAATTTTGAAATAATTTCATTAAAAATGCAATTGAAATTGCTTAACAATTAATTACATAATCAAAAAAATAAATATTAGAAGACAAAAATGTAAACAATAGTGAAGAAATGATTATCATTTTATAACTGGAAATGATATACATGCATGCCATAAATTTTGACCTCATTATCACAATATGTAGTGATTAATATGCATTTAATCTTTCTCTTTAAGACAATAATCAAATTATTTTATCATAATCAATTGTAAAGACAGAGAAAATTTTTTAATTGAGCAATCTTCATAATTTGCATATTATATATCTGATTAAAAATATCCTTAAAAAATTTATTTTTGGATGAAAAGTGTTACAATATAAATAAGGAAACATCAGACAATGAGATAAAATTAAAATATAAAATAAAATTTGATATAATGTCATTTATAAGGTGTGTGAAAAAGTTCTTGCTGTTTTTTTTCGAAAAAAGAGTCTTTATTTAAAAAAGGATGAAAATAAATACATCTATGAAAGTATTGTCCATCGCTGGCCAATACTTTTGCCCATCTTTCAGGTAACTGTTGAATGCCGCTGTGAAAAAACTCCTCATCTTTTGAGGCTATCCATTCGTTGACCCATTTTCGAACTTCAGTGTCATTCAAGAAGTGCTGGTCGGCCAGGCCATGTGCCATCGATCGGAAGAGGTGGTAATCCGATGGAGCGATATCTGGGCTATAAGGCAGGTGAAGTAAAACATCCCAACCAAGCGGCTGCAGTATGTCCTTGACTGACTTAGCCACATGCAGCTGTATGTTGTCGTGCTGGAAAATCACCTTATCATGTTGTTTGGTGTATTCTGGCCATTTTTCCTTGATCGCTTGGCTTAAACACAACAATTGTTGTCTATACAATTGAGCATTAACTGTGTGCCCTGGTTGTAGAAGTTCGTATTACAAAATACCCTTCTTGTCCCACCAGACACACAGCATCACTTTGCCACCGTAGATGTTCCGCCTTGGCATGCCTGTTGAGGTCGATGGGAACTCTCCACATCGGGCATACACTTTTTTGCGTTTTCGATTACTAAAGTGGATCCACTTTTCATCCCAGTAACAACACGGTGCAAAAAACCTTTTCTGTTTTAACATTGGAGCAAAATTGCGCACATAATGAATCGCTGTTCAACATCACACGACTTCAGCTGGTGTGGCACCCAATGTCCCTCTTTTTGAGTCATATCCATGGCGTGCAAACGCTTGCCAATTGTTGTGAGATCCACTCCCAATGAATTGGCGAGCTTTTCTTGGGTTTGGCTTGGGTCTTGGTCAATCAAAGCCTCCAACTCATCGTCTTCGAACAATTTTTCCCTACCACTGCGTTCGTGTCTTCAACTTCAAAATCACCGTCTTTAAAACGGCGAAACCAATCACGGCACGTTGTTTCACTAGGAGCATACGTACCATAAGCATCCACAAGCATATCATGTGCTTGAGCTGCAGTTTTCTTTAAACGAAAGTAAAAAAGTAGTGCTTCTCGCAAATGGCGCTTATTCAGTTCAAAATTTGACATTTTTATGTGCGAACAGCAAATGACGGTGAAAAAAAATCACTAAATTTTTTGACGCAGTTTATTGACAGATTGTTAGGCTTAGAGAATGACGCTTCTGTCATGATAGATTGTGTCACCATTTACGTCCAGAGTATCTATTGGAAACCTCAAGAACTTTCTCACACACCTTATAGAAGTCGTGTAAGTTTAAAGTACAGTAGTACCTCCATTTATGTAAACTTGACTTATATAAATTTGAAGATACATAATTTCTCATCCTGCCACTTCACCCACTTGTTTCACAATTACATAGTGCAAATATATGTATGTATACATTTCATTTGCTGATTTGTTAATTAAGAGTATTTAATTACAACTACATATTATAAACTTTTATAATTTGTTTTTTGGTAATAAAGAGCCAATTAAGAACCTAATACATATGCATCTGAAATTAGATTTGGGAATCCGCAGGTATCCCGATTTATGTTGTGCTTCCCAGTCCCACTTATTACATGATTCTGGGGTATTACTTTATTGCATTTCATCATTTTCTAGAGCCATGTTTATTGCTCTTGATTGTTTGCCTACTTTCAAATGAACTTGAATGACTCCAGTGAATAACATCCATCCCTCTTTTTTCTAACAAATGAAATAGAAGGCATGTTTGTTTTGACTTTTGGAAAAGATCTATGAATGTCTGAAATTTGATACTCTTGTTTCTTTATGTAATTTTTTAAGAAAGTTCAGATTATATGAAAATTCATTTAAAAATCATCAATCTACTGTTGAATAATGATTTTTTTTTTTATTAGAAAGAAAGTGGGTTATTATTTAAATTATTATTTTATTATTATATTTAAAAGTGGGTTCGGAGAAGCTGGTACTGACGAGGGACTTGAATGTAGTTACATTCAGAGGATTTATATTAACAAATAACCACAAATTATGAATAAACTTTCTACATTTCATAAATGAGAATAACTTATTTGTGGATAAATATGTGACTGCATATAGGTTAAATGGTTAAATGAAATTTTATAAAAATTTCACATATTGCAGTTATACAATTCATTAGAATAAAAGTTATTAAAAATGAATTTTGGCAATCAACGGCAAAACTTGCACAGAGTTATAGTACAGACTTCAAAGTCACAATAACAGATTAACCTGTTATTGTGACTTGGAAGTCTGTACTATAGCTTTGTAATAATTGAGAATTCTGTGGGAAGCTTTATCAATCCAATTTTAAACAGATCTGTATGACTAGAGTTACTGAAACTTGAGTGTTATCAAAAACTCAAGCTAATGAGCTGATACTAAGAGAAAGCTCAAATATCCAAGCTTTTTGATAAATATTATTAACTCCTTGTGTTTGAAAGTTCATTTATTACTGATCAACTTAATTATGGCCATAATGAACAGTTTTTCTTTATTTTTGTTTCATGATGCATAGATTATCTGAACCAAACTGCATCAAATACAATGTTCATAAAAAAAATAAAAATAATATATAATAAATACTTTTAGAAAGCAAAGAAATCTAACATTTATGTTATAACCCAATAATAATCAAAATCTTTAGAAGAGTAATTAATAAACCAAACAAAATAATAACATTAATTCCATTAAAAAATGTAATATGTTAATTCATAAAAATAATGTAAAAATTCATAATTCATACAAAAGAAAAACTACCACTATAAGAAAAGTCATAATTATTAAAATTCTTTTCAAATAAAATTTAAAAAAATGATTAAAAAGCTGTAAACATTTGGCCATAAAATAAGGACACACTATAAAAATGCACTTCAAAGTAAATTCACAATTGCATAGATATGGGTTTGGCAAACTTTTGAGATGGAAGAGTCAAACTTGTTCCTCACAACAATTTAAAAATTATTCGAGAATCATAAATATATTTTTATAAATAAGGAAAATTTTAAGTAATATTATAACAAGTTATAATATTAGTTATATCTTTATTAAATGAAGAAAAAAAATCACAAAAAAAAACAAAATATTGCTCTCATTGGTTTTAATCAGTGTGAGCAATGAGTCTTATTGCTCATTGCTTACATTGATTAAAAACAGTGCAAGCAATTTTTTGCACATTGTAGGCAGTGGACACAGTAGGCAATGCACATGGTAGGCAGTGCCATGTGCATTGCCTACAATACCTACCATGTGCTCACTCATCCCCTCCATATTCGCTTTCCTCTTCCTGACGTCATGCTTTGCACATCTTAGTGCCATCTTAGCTCCTTTTACAAGACCTATAAAACAAATGAAATCACCATTATATAAAAATTCTGTAAAAATTTTATAAATGAAACTATGATAGTTTTATTTTCATTTTCAATTTTACTTCAGAGCTACATGTACAGACACAAAGAGCCGTATGTGGCTTGCAAGCCGCAGTTTGCCGACCTCTGGCATAGATCATAAATTGATTAGTCTTCACTTATCAACAGCGGACTAATAAGGACATTTGATTATGTCTTAAACAGAGTCTTTCTAGAACTATTTTCTTTCCTGTATTTCTACAGTAGCTTAATTGCAAATACTGAAAAGTACTACTAACATCATGAAGGCCTTCAGTTTGGTACAGATATGATCATCCTATGTCTATTGTTAAAATTATAAGAATAACTGAAGTAATTTAATTTAATAAAAATAAACAAAAATTTTGTAATTCTATTTTAATGCATGTATTTCATGGAATAACTTTCTGTTGTTCAATAAATAATAATTATAAATTTTAAAAAGTCTCTTAAGAGAGAGATTAAAAAGCTATTTAAAACACCAAAGGTTTGAACTTATTTAAGAAAAAATTTGAGCTTTGGTAATCATTTTATTTGCAACAAAATGTGAATTCTGAATCGAGCTGACTCAAACCAGCAACTCTATATCCCGACAGTATCAGGTTTCATTGATTTCTTTGTCAGTCCACATTTTTATTAAAAAATTTTTGCTGTTTTTTAATCTGTATCTAATTGAATTAAAATTTTTATTTCTGACAAATCTCTACTATAATGCAAAAAAATTATTTTTCTATGTTGCTGTATTTTTAATAAATTATTATATAATTCAATACCTCCTTATCAAAATTATATAAACAAACAAAGAGATTGCATTTCAAACAGCCCTAAATCTTTTCCTGACATCAATAAAAATGCAGTTTTTGTTTCATTTGTAAACAGAGAGTCATGTTTATGAGCTGCTGAATTCTAAGGTCATTTGGAGGTGGTGCTGCAGTGGCATGTGAGCAAGGGCAATAATCATGATTTCCAGAATCATTCTTCAATTTCAATGGTACTAAATCATATATTATTCAAATTCAATCTCATATTCTAATTTTATCATGTTCTCTGATATGTTTATGTTTCTTCATGTTCTTGTGTTGTTCTAATATAATATTTTGTAACAATTTCCAACCAGAAAGAATTTTTTTTTATTTTATAATTTTTTTTTATTTGATGTATAATGTGCAAATTATGATGATAAACAATTTCGAACCAGAAAGAATTTTTTTTATTTTATAATTTTTTTTTATTTGATGTATAATGTGCAAATTATGATGATAAACAGATTCAAAAATTCATTTTTTCATTACTGTTAATGATGATAAAATAATTTTTTTTCCCTTGAAGAGAAAGGTTGTATATATATTAAACACTATATACTGTGATACTGGGGTCATAATTTATGACATAAGGGTACGTCATTTCTGTTTAGAACTAAACAAGCATTTCTTCATGTATTGTTTATTAATTTATCTTCTAATATTCATTTTTTAATTGTATAATTAAATATTAAACAATTTCTATTAGAAATTTTATGAAATCTTTAATAAATTTATTGGTATAATTAAAAAAAAGAAATTGTTGCACAAAGGAATATGTCAAATCATTATTCAAAATTTAATAAAGAGCTTAAATAAAAATCTGGAGTTCAGATAGTAATATATTAAAGTATATAAAAATAAGGAAATTATATTTATTTGGAAAAATTTCTATCTAATCATTTCTATTTTTAGAAATTATTAATTATGGTAATCTACTATAATTTGCATGAAGTAGATTTCTTGTAGGACTGTCAGTCCGGAATATTTTTTTTATTGGTTAATTTTAATGCTTTTGCAAAATGTAAATAATGCATTGGGAAGGACTTAGCAATTTAGGAAAATTCTAATTTTTTCAAATTTTTCGAATCGGGCAGTTTTACTAACCGAAAATTAACGGTAATTTGTTAATTGACATCATAGGAGGAGACGGAGCTTTGTTAGTAAGACTGGTCTATGCTTACAACTCGCTGGTTTTACTAACCGAAAATTAACGGTAGTTTGTTAATTGACATCATAAATCTTACTAACCGAAAATTAACGGTAATTTGTTAATTGACATCATAAAAGGAGTTTTGTTAGTAAGATTGGTCTATGCTTACAACTCACACTAATCGAATATTTGCTCGGGGGGCTTTGTTAGTAAGACTGGTCTATGCTTACAACTCGCATTAATCGAGCTTTGTTAGTAAGATGGTCTATGCTTACAACTCGCATTAATTGAATATTTGCTCTCACTAACTGTTGCATTAATTGAATATTTGCTCGCACTAACTGAAAAATGGTATCAATTTTATAAGTCGCGCATTAATCAAATATTTGCTCGCACTAACTGAAAAATGGTATCAATTTTATAAGTCGCGAATATTTGCTCACACTAACTGAAAAACAGAAATTTATAAGTCGCACTAATCGAAATCCATTATTCGAACTCGCACTAATCGAGGCCTACCTGTATGGGGAAAAGCATAATTAAAAAGTACAGAAGGGATAATTTTGAAGTGCAAAACAATGGACCAAGAGGGAACAGGCCAAAACTGCTTAATCCCAATGTCCTTTGCCTAATATATAAAAGCAGCAATTGAGAAAGAGCCTGGAATGACTCTTATGAAAATCAAAGAGAAGCTTCTTGAACATGAAATTAAGTATATCTTCCATAAAGAATTGCATTATATATAGTATTACTTCCTAGGATTGCACCAATTACATTATGGACTTGTTTCTTTTGCTCTCAGCTGCAGCTACTAGCCAACCACTGCACTAAATTTAATACTGTATATATTAATACTTGTATATATTTTTTTCATAAAAATTTTGTATTTGAAAATATCAATAAATTTATTTTCATATATCAATATTATACTCGTTTATTCACTATCCTTTCTCTACTATTTTGTTAAAGTGTTCGTAGCCGAAAGTTTGAATGTATGTGCAAAAGGTTTAAATAAATTTGCAAAAAGTTTAAATATACTCATAAAAGGATTAAATCAGTTTGCAAAAAGGTTAAAATAAATTTGTGAATGCTATATAAGATGATATCAGTGGATAGTTTATCATCAATCATTCTGTGAAAATCCTTCCCCATCCTTCCTTGACCTTAGCAATATTATGCTTTTAGAAAATTATATTTTGCATTTTAATATTTCTGAATATATGAAAATGTGATAGGATGTGAATGTCATTATGATAGTCATTAAATTGACATAAGATGAATTATTGCAATTTATTATATAGAAAAAATTATAATATGCTCTTGAATTCAACAATTCCATTCATTTTCCTCTCATACATTTTAAAATACTATTTAGTTACATAAATAATATGACATTAATATTTAAGATTTTTCTTGGTTTATCATAAATGGTAAAATTACTTCAATAATTAGCATTGGTATTAAAGATGTACCAATAAGCACATTAGCTGATTACTGATTAATCAGCTGATTAGTCATATTTTAAGCTGCTATTTTAAAACTTGTTAATATGATCAATAAATTAATAGGAAATTAATTTATCGATTAAAAAGTAAATTAAAAATATAAAATAGGTAATATTAACAAATACCAATCAATTAAATTAATAAGTTCAAATACCTTCTTAGTTTATGACTCCTGCTTCAAGTTCCCTGCTTTATAGTTTATTTCAAATATGAAATATAAAAAAAAAAATGAAAATATGAATATTAATTGCAATAAATAAATACTAAACATTGATAAAATGCTATTTAAAATCATCTACATAATTATATAATATAGTACAATTGGGTTTGTAGCAGAAATTCTATCATCTACTAGAAAATTGAAAAAATCAAATGATGTACTGAGAAGTAAAAAGTAGCATGTATATTAAGTAAATATTCCCAGATTATGTCTAAGGCAGTAGTTCATCTATATAAAAAATTCATCTACTTATCTATCAATAGTGATTGTGCTTGAGATTCTCATCTTTGAGAAATCTCTCTAATAATAATAAAAAATTCTTGAAAATCTCATTCCTGATTCTCAAGAATTTTTTATTATTATTATTTTGAGATTCTTGAGAAAAATTGTTATAAAAATCAAGAATTATCCTAAAAATATCATAGCGACACATTAATTATTTTGGCCCTGCAATGTCTTCCAGTTAATAAATTAAGCAAATAAGTCACATGGTTTTTCTATATCACTTTTACTAACTTTATATTTCAAAAAGAAAATTATCTGAAACTAATCACAAAATAATACTTAAAATAGGTATATAAACTTAAAATAACACATAGATAAATATATACATTTTTTGACTTAAACTCTGCTTCTAACACAAGAAATATTAAAAATATAATACTATAAGCAGTAATAAAAATTTATTCTAAAAAGAAGAAAAATTTTTGATCCATATTGGATCCTCTTCAGCTTCTAAAGGAACATATTTTAAATTCAAAAAGTTTATATACATCGTTCTAATTATTACATCACTATTTACAGAAAAAGTTTTTAAATATTTCACAGAGTAACAAAAATTAAAATTAAATTATTAATAAGAGATACTTATTATAAATAAATTATCATAGTACTTCGAATTTAATCCGCAGTAAGATTTTAAAATTGGAAAAATAAAATTGATTTTATAATAGGTATTGAAAAATAAGAAACATTTTTATTTATTTAAATAGGTACTAATATACATAATAAGCTACCTAATTTGTTCAGAATCTTCTTCAGATATACTATTATATTCATTTTTTTTTAAATAGCGGCAGATCTCTTCTCCCAAACATGTTCTAATCAATCTTTCTTCAGTTCTATTGTCATTCTTTTGTGCTCAAATTATAACACCCTTAGGAAAATTTTCCTTGGGATACAGTTTTTTGTTTAAAATAATAAAAGGTGGCAATTTGTTTACATCAGTGGTTATAAACAGCATTAGGCCTATAGTAATTCATGATTTTTTTATAATTAAAATATGTCAGATAAGATGCAATTCTACACAGCTACTATCAAACAGCAATTGAATTAAATCAGAAAAGTACGAACAGGGGACAACCAGATAAACGATCATAATACTATGTGCATGGGTAGAGCATAAAGCAAAAGCCTGAATGTTTGGGAGTGGTAGGTTGAGAGAAATAAGATGCTAAAATATTCTCTTTGAATTTAAGCTGCACCCAAATACATCTTAAAAATTTGAATAAAAAGTGTGGCTTAAATTCGAACTAATACAATATTAAATGTGGACATATTAACAAAAATAACAATAAATTCAACATTAAAAGTTCATAACTTTTGAGTAATTCCATAACTTCACACGTTGGAGAATGACATACTTGGTTGTTTGTTTTATGACCTTCATGTGTATTCTCCTTTCTGCTATAACCAATACTTCCTGTAGATATGCATGTTTGTGCTCAAAACCTGTCCTTATATTGTAATTCCTGCTTATTCCCAATTTATGTCTAGATCGTATTCATAAAACCTTTTAGCCAGTGATGTATTTAAACACGAAAAAAATTATTCAATGTGACTACTGAGTTTGGTGAAGTATGGGACTCTCAGACAATGAAACCACTGCTGGGATATGACATATAGGATTGAGTGGCTTATAATTTCCTAATCCTTTATGGCATATGGTGTTGGCCTTCAAAGTATTAATAATATAATTAAAATATCTGAGATATAGGAAAATAAGCCAAGTACAATTCTAAGAAATTAATAAATTTTCTAAAGTTTAAAAATGGATATTTGGATGATATTATTGCTTTATTTTCTTATTAAAACAATTGAATGCTAAACTGTAGCAAATATAGTTTTTCACCCAATAGGGTAGTCAGGAAATTAATTTCCTCAAATAATTACAAAATATTCATCAAATACTTGAAAAATCAGAATTATGGACAATATCCATTTAATATTAAGCCTGTTATTGCATACATACATACATGTATATATTTTCAAATATACTATTATTTATTGAAAAAAGAAAAAGGAAATATATGTTTATTTACAGCAAAAAATTATTGCAATATTTATAATTTTAATTTAATTCTAATTTTGATCACCACTTATTCAAGATATAATAAAAAAATTTATATGGGGCATTTTAAAATTTTTCAGATATCTCATCTAAGATAAAACTTGGGAAATTAAACATTGCTTTTTGGTTAAGGATTAATTCCAGTTGTGAGGAAGTTAACTTGGACCTGTCCTATTTTTATTTTATTATGCACTCTATTACATAATATCTTGCTGGTGTTCATTGATCCTTTATGAGATACGTCTAGTCTACGATCTAGTCGTTACTCCAGTGTACTCTTCACATTGTCCTATAATCTTATTATAGATAGGAACTTTATATACTCTCAATTGCTGTTGTCTTGAATATGTATAATATCTTGCTGGTGTTCATTGATCCTTTATGAGATACATCTAGTCTACGATCTAGTCGTTACTCCAGTGTACTCTTCACATTGTTCTATAATCTTATTATAGATAGGAACTTTATATACTCTCAATTGCTGTTGTCTTGAATATGGCTTTTTATCATTTCTAAGTGTAGAAAATAAAGTTTTACTTCTTCTTGGTGCCAATGTCAACCCTGTTTTTTTAGCTACTTCTCCAAGCAGTTTATATGTAGACATTTCATATGGTAATGATATAAATTTTTGCAGTTCTTGCTGGCCTGATGTTAATCCTCTGCTATTTGACACGTTTGCTATTACATTATTTCTATTTTTAGTCAATTCTTTATAAAATCTTTTGGATAAAACTATTATTATATCCATGCTTTCTGCCTTCGTTGAAGATGTATTCTTCTTCCGTCTTTTTTGCGTCATCCATTGAGCAATGTGTTAGCATTCTTCTAAAATACACCCTAAAAGCTGCTTTTCTGTATTTAGGTGGGTCATTCGACTATTTTGGTATAATGCTTGTTATATATGTTGGTTTTCTCTAAACTGTAATTTCATAGCACACTGCTCAATGGATGATGAAAAAAATACAGAAAAAGAATACATCTTCAAGGAAGGCAGAAAGCATGGATATAATAATAGTTTTATCCAAAAGATTTTATAAAGAATTGACTAAAAGTAGAAATAGTGTAATAGCAAACGTGTCAAATAGCAGAGGATTAACATCAGGCCAGCAAGAACTGCAAAAATTTATATCATTACCATATGAAATGTCTACATATAAACTGCTTAGAGAAGTAGCTAAAAAAACAGGGATGACATTGGCACCAAGAAGAAGTAAAACTTTATTTTCTACACTTAGAAATGATAAAAAGCCATATTCAAGACAACAGCAATTGAGAGTATATAAAGTTCCTATCTATAATAAGATTATAGGATAGTGTGAAGAGTATATTGGAGTCACGACTAGAAATCTCTTGCAAAGGATCAACGAACATCAGCAAGATATTATGAACGCCTGTTTAAATACATCATCTGGCTGAAAGGTTTTACAAATACGATCTAGACCAGCTATTCTCAACCTCTGGCCCGCAATCCGCATGTGGTCCACCAAGCTATTACGTGCAGCCCGGAACTGAATTTAATGAAAGCATAGCATTTTTCTCCCACATGCAAAAAAATAAAAATTCTGATTTAAAAATTTTTTAAATCTGAAAAAATTAGAATTTTCCTAATTTGCTAGGTCCTTCCTGATGCACTTATAAAAATTTTACAGATCACAGGTGAGTTTGGAAAACACTGACCTATGGCATTCATGAATTGAGAAGTCGAGTTTTTGTAGACAAGTTTTTTTATAAGTCAGATTTTTTTCAGGTGAGACCAACTGGTTTGCCGACTGCCGATATAGCATGTTATGGCCCACTTAACCTCTTCAGTCCTGAGAAAAATTTTGTAATGCATACTACAAATTTTTACTATTACTCATCTTACTAGAGTTGTAAAAGTGTAAAAAAATTTTTTCTTTCAATTTTTGTTTTTTGCTATTGCACAACATTATGTCCCTTATAGGGGACAATAGGTTTTAGTATGTATAAAATGACTATTCAAATACAGTATAAACTCTTGAATTTGTTTAATTTATATCCTTCACAATTATTTAAAATTAATTTTTAATTAATATTTAGAATATATTTATGTTATTTTTAACATTTTTTTGCCATATTTCTTTAAAAAAAATTGTAATTTGTACAATTTTTTTTCTTTTTCACGATAGATTTTAAAGTAATTTCTGCAATTAAACATATACAGAAATACAATGCAAGTTGTGCATCTTACTCTTGCTTTTGTATCCTGATAACCTGCATCTATTTTTCTTTCTTTCCATGGCTGGTATTTCTAGTAAATGATATGCCCTTGATGATTGTTTTGTTCAGGTAGATGAGTTGATTTTCTTCTTTTTACAGTCTGACATTATTGAATTTCTAAGATATCACTATGTTGTTGAATTGCAAAAACATTTTTGTTTTGAATAAATTAAATTTTTGCAGTTGAAGTTCTGAATTCAGGACTATCCCAGATAACTGCTCTTTCTGTTTGCTGCAGTGTTTGCTTATATCTGTACTGAATTCAACCAGAACAAAATGCAAAATCAATAAAATGCATAGTAATTTTAACAGTCCATTTTTCAGTTTGCATACCTATACAATAATAACTAATTAATCTATCTAAAAAATCAATATCATACGTCTTTCAGTTATACTGTTTGACTATAAATGGGCAGTTAACTTCATATACTCTCTTCTGCTTTGACCATCTAATACATTTTGCAAATAGGATGTGAGCCCTCAACTAAAGAAGATAAAATTATAATTTTTTGTTATTAAAACACACTACTATATTTATCTGGCCATCATCTCGAAACACCTGATCGATAGCCCTAAGTTCTTCTCTTCTCATTGAAGCATCAGATTTGACTGCCACATTTTTTTGAGATACATGATAGTTTAATCATATTAGTGCCCTAGATACCATTATTACATTATTACTATGCAATAGATCAAGATGTATAAAAGTAAAATATCTATCCATATATATTATGTATTCTTGTGACTGAGTTTTTGCTAACCTCATCACTGCCTTTCCTCCATTATCAAGCTCTTCAAATTCTGGGTTTTCAATGATTATGTGGCCTTTTCCTTTATATAAAAAAGTCTAATGATAAACCATCTGATGCGTGGCAAGGAAATTTTTTAAAATCTGCATGGATTTGATTTTCCTCTGATATAGTGTCCTGTAATGATATATTTCCAAAATGGTATCATTTGCTCATTTACAGAAATATCTTTTGAATGTGGAGTCTTTTACTCATTCTATCATCTTTTACTCATTCTATTAGCACCCATCTTTTACTCATTCTATTAGTGGTTTCAATTTCCAGAAAATAGAGAAAATAATATATTATAAAATAAAATAAATATCAAAATTAAACTCAGTTTCAAAATTAATTAAAATCTGCTTTAACAAAGAAATCAACATTGGATCCTATTGTCCACTATAGGGGACATAATAATTTAATCGTAAATAAAACAATTGCAAAATGTAAATAATAATAAAATTTATACATTAGATTATTTATACATATCTTTTGAACTTACATGCAAAATATGAGAAAAAATAGGCAAGGAAAATTTAAAATAAACAAAACTTACTTTTTAATTGTAGAACAACATGTGAATTTGTAATAAGTGCCATAATTCAAACTTAAAGTATGGCAAAACTGCTGCTACATGAATAATGAAAAAATTTCATAGACATTGACATACAGTTAGTTATAAAATTTAGTTTAAAAAATTGAAAAATATTAAACAGAATAAGCACAAAAAATTAAAATATACATGTTCCCTATAGGGAACTCCAGGACTGAGGAGGTTAATGTAGCAGCCAAATGTTTGCAGTCCACTTAATGTTGCAAAAAATGTATGCGGCCCAGGGGGAAAAGGTTGAGAACCACTGATCTAGACACACAAGTAGAAATTATAAGGATGGGTTTTGAGCACAAATACACATATTTACAGGAATCATTGGTTATAGCAGAAAGGAGAATATACGCAAATGTCATAAACAAACAACCTAGTATGTTGTCCTCCAATGCATGGAGTTATGGAATTACCCATAAGTTATGAACTTTTAATGTTGAATTTATTCAATAACTCAGAATAAATAGCACTAGATTGCAGTTCTATATTAATTATTCAACAAAACAAATATTTAATATAGAACTGCAATCTAGTGCTATTTATTCTGAGTTATTGCTTAAGTCTTATATGCAGTTTTGGTATGTTGTTTTATTTTGTTGAATTTATTGTTATTTTTGTTAATATGTCCATATTTAATAATTTATTTTTAATTTTTGTTACTCTGTGAAATATTTAAAAACTTTTCTGTAAAGAGTAGTGACATAATAATTAGAATGATGAGACTAGTGACATAATAATTAGAACGATATACATAAACTTTTTGAATTTAAAATATGTTCCTTTAGAAGCTGAAGAGAATCCAATATGGATCAAAAATGTTTCTTCTTTTTAGAATAAATTTTTATTACTGCTTATTGTGCTTATATTTAATAGATCAATAAATTGTATTAAAAATCATTTGATTACAATTTTAAAGATTTTATTATTGTATGAATTAGGCAGATTTGTGATGTTTATCTATCTAACAAAGCCAAAACAAATATCTGGTTTTACCCCATTCAGCTGTTGGCCAGATTAACAGTGATGTCTGTAGTAAATAGGGGATATAGTGTAGTGTGATGTGATATAGTGTATCAGAGAATATGAGCGAATAACTAGCCCTCAGTCATTCCACAAAACACATCTTCACCCAATGGCTAATGTCTATAGAGCTCTCTTAGAAAATTACATAACCAATATAGGAGGATCCTAACTATTCCTATTGCTCTAGATCAGGGGTCTCCAAACTATTCGCTATGAGGGTCACGTTGGGTACTTCAGCATTGTTCAGCAGGCTGTAGCAAAAAAAAAAAAACTCTAGAACTATATATATCAGTTTTATTGAAAGCAGATAATTTAATCTCACATACTCTGTAATCAGTTTTTATCATATATTAATGACAATGAACACTATCAGCAAATTCTCATATTTTCATCACAAATTATAATAAAACCATTAATGTGAATGATGTAAGTGTGTTTGTTTTTTTAAAATCAAAAAAACTCGGATTCAAATTTTGAAATGCTAATTACAAGTAGCGATTTCAAATGTTCGTCAGATAAATTTGCTCTGTATTTTGACTTGATATATTTCATTCAGAAAAAAGTTCATTCACAAAGATACATTGTCCCAAAATAGAGATAAATAGTGTAATTGGAGGACCAAATAAAATCATATCACGGGCCGCAGTTTGGTGATCTCTGGTCTAGATAATCAGGGTATATTATATTCATGTAAAGCAACTTATTAGTTTAATCTGAAACACTTTCGGCATATTGATAGTCCTCTTCAGCGGTACAAACTTATTAGTTCTTTCTTTATGAATTTGACTAATTTGATTGCTCTTTTTGTATTAGAAGTAAACAGTATTTGATTAATTATTTATTTTTTAAGTTTAATTATTGTCTGGATTAATAGAATTATTTGATTTATTTGTAGATTAAAATTAGTTAATTGTTATTAATTTCTTTGGTTTATTTTCTTGTTTGAAATAAAGTTGTTTAACACAATATATTGCATATGTTATTTTTTTATGGATAAATTAACTTTGTTTTAGCAATTTATTTACTAGTTTTAAATCCAGTGCACTCATTTTTAGCATTGTTTAGTCCTACAAAAAATTTTTTCTCCATGTTGTTGTTTCCAGTTGATTTTTTATGTAAACATTATTATGAGCTTAAAGATTTGGAGTTATTTCCAAGTTTATGAAGATTCTTGGTAAACTCTGGAACATTGCAAAGTCATTTCTTTAGGTACTTTTTCTGTTTTGTGAAAAAAGTTACTTTGTAGATGTTTTTTTACAAATTTCATAAATTGAGATTTTCATAAAAGTTACATTTACTAATATAAGCAAATCCTTGTAAACTGGAATAAATCTATAATTATTTGTTATTAAATTTTAGATTATATGAATTGATATAAATATACTAGAAATAAAATGATTTTTTTAATTATACATATGCATAGTAATAATTGAATTATCTAAAATAAAAATAAAAAATGATTCCATGAATATATTTTTAATATTATACTAGGAACTATATGTAATTTTGTTATGAGTACATTAGACATCATAGCACTTACTAGATGCATTAATATATCACTAACTCTTTTTCATATTATAAATTTTAAATAATAATGGAATTATTTTTGATAAGAAATTTGCAAAATTTCAGCTATTGTATATTTTACTAAATTTAATAATTTAATATTTTATTATTTTTATAATATTTAATTATAATAATTTATAAAAATAACCTTATTTAATTTTTTTAACATAGTTTTTATATTTTAACATATTTATTTAAAGTATTTATTTATTTTTACACTATTGAATGTTAAAATGTCTTGATTAATTAAACAGTTTATTATTGAAAATATTTAAAATACATATATATAATTCTGTATTATTTACAGATTTATCCTACTGAGCCTCCAGTTAGCAGCTTCCCCTCAACTCCTGCAACACCAGTGAGTTCTCCAACTCCTTTAACAGGTAAATAAATATATATATATATAATCTTTTTTTTTTTTAAATTAAGATAACTCGTTTTATTTTATACAAGGGAACTTCCACTTGGAGACACAAATATAAGACAGTTACTAGCACAATATTTAAAGTGGAAAAAGGAACATACAATCACAGTAGTGCTTTCAACTTTAATAAGTCATCATCAGCACATAAAAATTAAAGGTTTTGGAACATAAGAACTTAAGAATATATTATTCTTAAGTTCTAATGTTCCAAAACCTGTAATTTTTATGTGCTGATGATGACTTATTAAAGTTGAAAGCGCCTACTGTGATTGTATGTTCCTTTTTCCACTTTAAATATTGTGCTAGTAACTGTCTTATTTGCAGTAAATGTTCTGAGGACACTAAATAAGAAACCAGCGTATAAAAGGCCATAAGACAGTTTTTGGAATGCTTAAAAATGTGAAAGATAGTTATGCAGAGAAGCAAATGTCAGGGGTTTACCAGGTAGAAATGGACAATTTAGACAGCGGGTTACTGATCCAAAATTCCTCATTGTATCCGGTATCACTATAAAGGAATCAATCAACCGGTTATTGGCTTTATTACTCGATTGCCTTTCGCAAATTTCTTTGTACAACTTTGTAATTAATTTAACAGAATAACCGTGCTTTTATGCTACTGCCAGGAATTTAGAAGATAAAATAGCTGAACATAAAAGAGATATAAAGAAAGCTAATTTAACTACTGCCTTAGCCAGAAGGTCATACAAATGCGATTTGGAGGTTGACTGGAATGGAGCTAGGGTTATTAAACAGATTTTTAATGCCAATGAGTTGATGGTGGCCGAAGAATTACAGATATATAAAGGGAGCAGATGCTATTTCTTTAATCATTATTAATTCTTGTTCTAGCAGTTCCTCAGTGCTATAATGCGTGATCGCCTTGTTAAATGATCTTAAAGCTGCCTTTTTATGACACCACTTGTCATTCGACCATTTCGGAATAATAACCGGGGAGTAGATCGGTTTTCTATACACTGAAGTTTGAAATGCTAATCCTTTAACTTCCTGCTTTACATCTAGGAAGTGTATACAAAGAGAATCTTTTTGCTCTAAAGCCAAAGATAAGCCATAGCTTGGGCTTGTAAAGAGCTCCGTTAAACATTGTGTCTTATCATCGCCTCTCCAAATTACCAAAATATCATCCACATACCTAAGATAAATGCCTAGAAATGTGCTATAAGAGGAAATACGTGTGATAACGTAAACACCTAGCATAAGAAAAGATGAAGTAATCGCAATGGTTAATGAAATGTGAAATATTGGATCATAGTGTTATTTTATCTATTAATTATTAATTTATAATATTTAATTTTATTTTTAAAAAAAACTTTCTGAGTTTAATTGAATTTTTTCAAATATTTTTAAAAATATGTTCTCTGTTCTAGAACGCTTAGTTGTTATTTTTTATTGTTCTTATTATTTAGAATGTAGTTTTATGAGTTGAAAATGGCAAGAAATTGCTGAAAACATTACTCAGAATAAAACTTTTAAAACGTATCAGGACTGCTTAGTGATGCTTTAGTGTATTAATAATTATTTGCTGATAAGAGCAGTTACATAAATGGTTTTTCATAACAACATAGATGTGAATAACTCTAGTACTTCCAAAAATGAACAATCGCCGTGTGTTATGAAAATGCGTCATGACTTTTCAGACAACCCAATACACCCTCTGCTTCTTGTACATGATTAATGCAAATAAAAATTTTTAACATTGGCATTGAACAAATTAAAACAATTATATCTTGCATTCTCTGCTTTTATTAATTGATCTTTAGTTTTTGTAGAGAAACTTATCCCAGACTTAACTCTAGGAAATTTCTCCAAAAATAGTCTTAATCTTTTTTAAAATAAAACGAGTTATCTTAATTTAAAAAAAAGCAAGACTGGGACCCCTGATGACCAACTCCGCTAAGACCCCTGCAATCGGGCTCCCTATTGGAACTCCTTTTGTCTGTTTATAATATTTCCCTTTAAACATGAAAAATGAATTGTGGCATAAAAGGATGCTAATTCTCTACACATGTTGGGTTTGCCTTCACTTTCCGGGATGTTACTTAACAAAAATCTGTAGAGACACAAGCAAGTCGGTGTTATGTTCAAGGAAGGATAGAGACTTTCAAAATCGTACCTAGCCAGGATTTCATTACCCTCTAATTTTATGTTTCTAATTATCTCTAAGAAATCCTTAGAGGAGCCAACAACATACTGATAATTCTTTATCTTGGAATTAATCCAATCTGCTACAGTTTTTTCAAGATTATATATAGCTTGTTTCCTTTATTTCCGCAGTGTCCTGCAGTCCAGCAAAAGATAACATTTTCCTTATTGTTTTGATTACGTTCTTTATTGATTTGAACGCTTAAGGAGTGATTCTGTTTAGGATTACGTAATAGTTTCAAAACTGTAGTGCTGTCTGTCACTATCTGAAGAGATTCAGAATATTCTTTGATGTTTTTATTAATAAATTGAAGACTTTTGAGGACCATGAAAAGTTTAGCTTGAACTATTGAGCAAGTATTATTCAGTTTGAAGTAGGCTTGATATTTTATTTTCTCCCTCTGATCCATAATGACGAATGCTGCACCAACATGATTATCAGTTTTTGAACCGTCTGTGCATATACTGGTTCATTGGAAATTTTCTTTGTATTCATTAATATTTGGCTGATTGAGAATGGCTGGGTGTCCAAATGAGTATGTTTTAGCAGGAGTTTCAATTCCATAAGTCTTAATAGTATCAATGAGTTCTTTTGTCTGTTGGTTTGAATTGAGCCCAGTTGTGTTTAGAATTTCAATATTTGTTTTGTCCATTTCCCCATGTGTAAGCTTCCAGATCTGGCTGATTTCTTTTATTTTCAGATCAATTGGAACAATTGCAGATAAGACGAGAACTGCCTCAGTGGGTGTCATGCAGTAAGCTCTGCTTATTCTGAGTGCATTCTTTCTTTGCACTTCAAGAAATCTATTTTTCATTTGTTTTTCTTAATAGTTTCTTCCCAGATTGGGCAACCATAAGTTAATACCAGCTCAATTGCTCCACAATAGATTGTTTTAACAATTTGTGGATTGATACCCCAGGAATTACCAGCAGTAGTGATTAATTTACTCGTAAGTTTATTAGCTTTATGCACAATATAATCAATGTGCTGTTCCCAATTTAGTTTTCTATCAAAGATGATTCCCAGATATTTAATTTTATCAACATTTTTTATTTTCTTATCTCCATTTCCTATTTTGATTCTTTTGCTTAATATCCTATTTTTAGAAAGTATCATTGCCTGACTTTTTTAATAGTTAATTATTTGTTTTGAAGTGTTAGCCCAGTCCTCCACAATTTTTAGGATTTGATTTGCAAAGTTCTCAAGTTTGTCTTTGTTTCTATGTGAAAGTAAAATAAGTGTTATCGTCAGCAAAAGCTTGTGTTAGGTATATTATTGTTAAGTAAATCATCAATTAGCAGACACCAAAGCCTCGGTCCAGATCTTGACCACTACGGACAACCACGATTAATTTCTCTCTGAAAATATATGTTCAGAGTGTTGATTTCAATTGTTCGATTTTGGAAGTAACTTTGCAACAAAACATAAATATTCTTTGGGCAGTTAATGTTCTGTAGTTTCTCCAATATTTTTGAGTGCCATGCATGATCGAACACACTTCTGAAATCAATCGAGAGCATTAATGCATGTTCCTCATGTTCCCAAGCATTCCTGATAAATTTATTAACATTAAGTAGAGCGTTCAAGCAACTTTTACCAGGTTTGTAAGCATACTGTTTCTCATTCAATGGTTTATTTTTGTTAACAAACCAATTTATTCTGTTGATTAAGAGTCCATCTAAAACCTTTCCCATGTTTGAAATGAGAGAAATAGGTCGATAATCATTTGGCTTGTCTGCAGGTTCACTTTTTGGAATTAGTTTTATATCTGCTTTCTTCCAGTTATTAGGAAAATAACCTTGTTGTAAGCACTGGTTGTAGAGACACAAATGTTATTGGAATAGCTTCAAAGGCATTCTTTATCATTTTTCCTGTTATTTTGTCCAGTCCAGGTGACATATTGTTACTTAAAGATTTGATCATTCTATTTCTATAAAACTGAACATTCTATCGTTTTCCATTCTTGGAGGCTCCTTAATCTTCTCACAGACTGTAGAGTGGACTTCTTCATCTTCAGAAATTTCATCCTTTGGAAAAAGTTTTTTAATTATAGTTTTTATTGCTTCCTATGGTTTTAGTATAAGTGTGGTCTTCTCTTTGTACCATATTGGGTACAGTAACCTTTTTCTTCTTATTGAATAAAACTTTGAATGGCCCTTTCCAAGGCATGTCTGTTGTTGTTTTCAAGCAAAATTTTCTCCAAGAATCTGTTCTTCGCTTTATTTATCATTTCTTTGTATTTTTCCCTCTCTTCTATGAATTCTTGTTTGAATTCATTTTTAAGTTCTTTGTCTGTTTCTCTTCTCAGTTTATGATAAATTTTTCTAACCAATTTCTTTTGTTTTTCAATGTCATTGTTTCACTAATGGCATTGTCTCTTCTTGTTTTGTTGGATCTTAGTATTTTCCCAAAAAGTTTCCATTATATTCTTAGTTAGCATCTCAATGTATTTATCAATATTGACTGGGTCTCTACTAATAAAAGCATATTTAAGCCAATTGATTTTTAGGTTTTCTCTAGTTGTTCCAGTCAGTTTTTCTTTGTGTAGTCAATATAGACCTAATCTTTTTTGATTTATAAGTTTCCATTTTTAAAAGAATAAATCTATAGTCACTAGCACTTCCGTCTTCTATCGTTTTGCAATATTGTAATTTCTCTCTGAAAATATATGCTTGGAGTGTTGATTTCAATTGTTCGATTTTGGAAGTAACTTTGCAACAAAATATAAATATTCTTTGGGCAGTTAATGTTCTGTAGTTTCTCCAAAGTTTTTGGGTGCCATGCATGATCGAACACACCTCTGAAGTCAATTGGGAGGATTAATACATGTTCCTCATGTTTCCAAGTAATGATTGTTGTCAGTAACGAAGCAAATGTCAATCCAGCTTTCACCGTTGACAGAATAAAATGTTTGCAGTTGTGATGTGTTCATGGATGTCATTTTATGTTGAAGAGTCATTTCGCTTAGTTTTATTCCTCTATCATCCTCAATTGGACTATGCCAATCATGACTTTTGGCATTAAAGTCTCCAGCCATGATAATTTTCTCTCCTTTCAACTCACTAAGAACTCTGTTAATTTTCTTTTAACTGCTCCTTAGTGTTAGCACTTAGTGAAATGTACACATTTATTATATAGTAATCAGTTTTATTTAAGTGAAGAGAAACAGTTGTCGTAAAACTGTTAGTGAACTGAACAACAAGTCCAACATCCAATTCTTTATTCCTGACCACAATTCCTGTCCAGTTATTCAAGCTATCATTTTGGTATTTTTTCCAGTCACTATAGTGAATAATTTTTCCTTTATACAAATACAGTTCCTGTATTAAAATAATATCAATATCAGTCTGTTGTGCAAATTGCATCACATTAGAGTTTGCAGCTTTGCTTCTCTGTGAGTTAATAGAAATAATTTGAATTTCTTTTACATTGTTAGTGTTGATCATTTTATTAATATTGTTCGAGTTACTCTCCATGGTAGAGTAAGTCCTTTGTTTGGTATCATTCAGTTAGTACTCTGTTTTCCTTATTGTTCTGATTCTCATGTGTTCAGCAGTAGGACAATTCTCTGAGAATGCATTGTGGTTAGTTTTAAGTTGTGCATCCTTTGGGAGGGTGCGATTGGCTTTGACATAGTTAATACATTGTGCTTCTTCTTTGTGTTTTGATTCACATTCGTTAAATTTATGCTTTTTCATGCAGTGACTACATTTTTGTGTTTCGTTACATTTATGTGATCTGTGGTTAAACCCACAACATTTGTAACATCTAAGTAGTGGCAAGTGGTCATCAATTCTTACCATTCGATTGCCACTTTACCTTTTTGTAAAAGAAGTCTTCTATATTTTGGCGTGGTTTTTAAAATGATGTTACATTTGTCAGGTGGAATTTTCTTTCCCCTGAAAGCACTGACAATGTGAACTTCCTATTTAAAGTTGTTAAACGTTCCTTCTCCGCTAAGTTGTTCATTTTTTTCGAATATATTTGTTAATAATTCTTCATCCTGAAGGTGTGCAGGTGAGTTAATTAGTATCAATTTGGGATTTTGTTTTTCTGGCAATTTGATCTCAATTTTCTTCTTTAAGTCTTGGATGTTTTCAATTGCATCTTTGAGGATTTCTCTCTGTTTTTTTATCACCTACCTTAATCCATAAATTTTTGTTATCTTTTCTAATTTTGTTGACCTTAATCCCCAATTCACCTGGTTTAATTCTATTTTTCAGTTCTTTTTGATTTCTTCTGTTTCTGGTGAGTGTTCTGTGCCATTCTTTCTTGGTATAATCAGAACTGGATGTTCCTCATCTTTCAAAATTTTTGTTTTGTTATTGACTGGTTCCTTCCATTGTTTTATTAGCTTATTGTTTCTGCTTAGTAGAGGAGTAATCATTTCTTTATTTTTGACTTTATCAGCATAATTTACTTTACTTTGTTTGTTTCTGAGTTCCTTCATTATGACATAGATTCCATTTGCTGCAGCATGCATTTCTAAAGCTGCAGTTCTGATACTATTTCTTTCCTCTTTTTTTGACATTACTCCTGCGATCCTCTTGCACCCATTTGAATATTGTTTTCACACCTTCTGCAATGGTTTTTAAATATTCTTTTTCAGGATTTTCCTCGTTTCCAATATTAGAAGTAATAGCTTCTAACAGTTTGTCCATTGCGTCAAAGAAATCATTAAGTTCCATAGTATTACTATCATACATACTGACTTCAAGATGGGAGAGTAGCAAAATTAGAAAAAGTATGTAATGAGTGGTATTATTCAATAGATTGAACACAGAGTGGTGTCCTAAAAAGTTTTGGTCTAATTATTATCCAAGAAATAACTACAACATTCAGATTATTACTTAATGGTAATTTTTGAATTACTATAACCCAATTACAAAGAAAAAATGAGGTCCTCCTTAGATTTAAATCAGAATCACACAAAGAAACAGATTTTTCTTTGCTGTGAAGACCTAGAACAGGTGGGAATTAGGGAAAGTCACTATTTTAATAAAAACACATATGAGTGTGGATCAGCAGAATGTTTAAGTAGCTGATAAACCATCAAAATACAAACAATCACGAAAATTAAACAAACCGCTGAGAAAAAGTTTATTTAAAGGTGTTAAGAGGCAGTTGGCACATTATCTCAAAAAAATAAACAACTGAAAATCGTAAAAAGAAACACAAATGTCACAGCTGCACTTTTCTCACTGTTTACAGAGAGAAAAATTTAGAACTGAAATTTAGGTTTTGATGGTCGTTACAACAGTTGAAACAGGTGTGAGTATGAACAAGTTCAATAAATTAAGAAAAGAACCAAGAGTAAACAGTGTGTATCAACATTATAATAATAACCATATAATAATCCATCAAATTACAAACATTCGCGAATGAAAAAAAGTTCGCGAAAAATTAGTCTAAGGTGTTGTTGAACAGTTGGCAACTAATCACCAAATTAAAACTAAAAATCACGAAATTCTAAAGTAAAACAGTTACAGTAGGCCATTTCCAAACTGTTTACACAAAGGGACCACCATTTCCCAAAAATGTAGTTTTGATGACTGTTACAGCAGTTAAGTTGGCACCTTGCCAACAGTGGAGTTTTAGGTAAGTTTTTAAAATTACTATATTGTACCTGTCCAATTTTAATGTTCTATACACTGTTGGAGAGGTCTTCTTTTCAGCTTTCAAATGGTATATAACACACACAAATAAAGTAAGGCAATCCAAAGAAAACTAACCAAGTTAACACTCAAGACCTAATAGCTCCACGAACACCCACCGTTACCCATAAGTCCACGAATGCGCAAGGCCTAAGACTGTCATTCCGTTAGGTTAGTTAAGCCGAAATAGCCTCATGGAATATTTTTATCTGGAGGCGGCCATTTATTGAGAGCCGCCATCATCACAGGCTCATAAACACGCAAGGCCTAAGCCTGTCATTCCATTAGATTAGTTAAGCCGAAATATCCACAAGGCCTAAGCCTGTCATTCCGTTAGGTTAGTTAATCCGAACTATCCTCATGGAATATTTTAACTGGCGAGTGGTCACTTATAGAGCCACCATCATCACAGGCTGACCAACACCCATGATGGCTACTTATAGAGCCACCATCATCACAGGCTGACCAACACCCATGATAACAAAATATCCTCATGGAATATTTTTATTTGGCAGCGGCCACTTATAGAGCCCGCCATAACACGGTCTCATGCAATATTTTTATCTGGCGGCGGCCACTTATAGAACCGCCATCATCACAGCTGAACAACACCCATGATGAAGTCAACCAGAAGATGAAGGATGAGCTTCAACAGGCCGGGCCCAGATTCCTCCTGAAAAATTGGAGAAGAGGGATCCCCGGATCCTCCAGAATATTAAGCCACAGCTTTATCACACAGGGCTGACCTGTCATTTTGTCAGTCCGCAGGTCCCACAGTTTCTTCTATGAGGTATTCGTTATCTGAACTGTTCATTAACCGATCACCCACTGTGGTATAAAAAATTGTCATTCCTTTTCATGAAAAAATGAAATTACTTTCCGAACAACTCAATATTATAGTGCTTCATTTATATCCATGGATCTCAATTTGGTGCAGACTCCATGGATATAAACAAAGCACTAAATTAAAAATTATTTAATAAAAATAATCATTTATACTTATAAACTAGCTTTGCTAGTCATCTCATGCTATTATCATCATGCATAATTATTCTATGTTTTGTTCTTTATTGTATTTTTATGTTTGTGGAAGGCTCAGTAATCTTATATTATTATTCTACACATGGGTTGAAAGATTATTTGTCCAAAAAGCTAATACTTACTACTACTACTTACTACTAGTACTTACTACTACTACTTACTACTACTACTTACTACTACTACTTACTACTTACTACTACTACTTACTACTTACTACTTACTACTACTACTTACTACTACTACTTACTACTACTTACTACTTACTACTACTACACCAGTGTTTCCCAAACTTTGTTTTCTTGTGGCACACTACTACTACTACTACTACTACTACTACTACTACTACACCAGTGTTTCCCAAACTTTGTTTTCTTGTGACACACTAAAAAGTTTTAAAAATTTTTGCGGCACACCTGAAATAATCTTAATTTTTGTGAAGAATTTTTTATTTTTACATTGGCCTATTTATTTTTCATAGTTATTTTTACATATTTAATATGACGGATGTGCCTGTTTTTTAGGTCAAACCCGATCGAATCGACGCTCCAAAGTCGACAAACAAGTGCGCATTTCATTGTCGATTGTAAGAAGTCTCTCTCTCTTTTTTGATTTGATTTCAGTTAGTGCTGAAATTCCAAACTCACTTAACCATGATGATGTGAATGGCAGAATTACTTTGATTGATTTTGAATTGACTGCAGGATATAACTTACTGATTGAGATCCAAAACCTCATCCAGGCTCTTTTCCAGAAATGTTGACTGAGGAAATATATCATATTTTAAATCAATGAGCTGCTGCTCTTCTTCGGTTGTAAGATGTGTAGTTGAGTTTTTTTCTGAATGGATTGATCACCCATCTATATTCATCGCTTGCAATTTATGGGAAGCAATGCCACAGTGTCGATTGTAGGTGTCTTAATGCATCCAGGATTTTGAATACGATTTCGTTAGGCTTATTTCTATTACTATTTGAATAAGATTCGTTGAAAGTGGGAAAGCAGTCGAGGACTCCCTTCGAGACTTTATTTTGCCACAGCGACAACTTTTCATCAAATGACTTGAGTTTTGATGTTGCAGTTATGATGTTAGTGAATAAAGTTTCTTTATAAACTTCGAATTTGCAACACGTGTTAGCATTGAAAATTCAACAACTTTCTACAACTTCTGCCCCAAATCTGTGTTCTGCCCTGTCTAGTGGCAAAATGTAGCGATCTGATTTGGTACGTCATATGTTTATTTTATTTTATTAGTTTAGGGTGGGAATTGAATATTTTTTGATTTATTGAATCAATTTAAATTTTTTCCGAAAAATCCTGCGGCACATAGTTTGGGAAACACTGTACTACACACTCCGGGTTGAACTTTAGTTGATGGGTGAGCCAGATTTGGTCACCCCATCTCAAACATTGCAGTACTTTCAAAAAAAGTATAGGAAAATTACTCTATCATATATTATATCAAAGACAACAATTAACAGCACTATGGTAGGAAATATTTTCATGACTGTAAAACCCTTTAGCAGTCCAAACAAACTCTTTAACAACATTAATTTAACACTTGAGACGAATGTCTTTTGTTCTAATTAGTTTGTAAGTTAGAGTTGAAGATGAGTAGGTCTTAGCCAAAAACATTTCTCATCTTCAACTCTAACTTACAAACTAATTAGAACAAAAGACATTCGTCTCAAGTGTTAAATTAATGTTGTTAAAGAGTTTGTTTGGACTGCTAAAGGGTTTAACTCTTTAACAACATTAATTTAACACTTGAGACGAATGTCTTTTGTTCTAATTAGTTTGTAAGTTCGAGTTGAAGATGGCTAGGTCTTAGCCAAAAACATTTCTCAAGTGTTAAATTAATGTTTTTAAAGAGTTTGTTTGGACTGCTAAAGAGTTCTATAGTTAACTCTCTATATTCCTATATAAAAGGTCTAGCCAAAAACATTTCTCAAGTGTTAAATTAATGTTTTGAAAGAGTTTGTTTGGACTGCTAAAGAGTTCTATAGTTAACTCTCTATATTCCTATATAAAGCAGTAGGAATTTCTCCCAATAACTGTAAAACCACAATAAAAACAGTAAACTTAGAAGCGCTTTCGATTTAATACATAAATCCTCTTCAGCTACAGCATATATTAGAACAACAAAGACTTTGTTCTTCTAATATATGTTGTAGCTGAAGAGGATTTGTAGTATTAAATCGAAAGTGCTTCCTAAGTTTACTGCTTTTATTGTGGTTTTACAGTTATGAAAATATTTCCTATCATAGTGCTGTTAGTTGTTGACTTTAAGTTATTTTGGCAGTGTACTAGAGTAGAATAACTTATTATATCAAATCACTTAATTATATATTTATAATGCATTCTCCTTTATTGCATATAGTTGTGGTTTTTTTTTGTAGTGCTATTCAATAAGTGTGCTTTGTCCACTATGATGTTTCGAACTTTGCACATTATCAGCAGAATTATCCAATAGAGTTCTTGTTAACAGTAATTCATTGGGAAATTTTGCAAGTATTGTATTTTGTATCAGTAGCAATCAAATCTTTACTCAAAATGCATCAAAAGGATGCTTTGCTTTTTATACATCTTTTTACTAAATATCTTTTAATAAGTTTTATGAGCTTTACAAAACATTTTGACATATATATACAATGTTTTGTTCATTTTTCTTCCATAGATATGGAACAAAAATGTTTGAATTTGGCTATATATCTCATCTCATGAAAAAATAATTGATTATAATGACTAATATTTTAGAAGAAAAGGGTTTATTAACAACTAATATACATTTACATTGTTTATTTCAACTACTAAATTATCTAGAGTTTCATCTTGTCTGGATATTATTTGCTGCAGAATCCAAAATGATGGACAAGGAAAATTGAAATATATTCTACCTGGTGTTTTTTCCTGAAACTCTACTCAACTGACTGTACTAATGAATTGATAAGCTTATATAGTTATATATAAGCTTACCAATTCATTAGTACAGCCAGTTTTCTTCTGTCCTTATCCAGCAATAATTCTCTCTCATTATGTAGTCATTGCCAAACATTTGTAATCATTGTTTTAATTGATATTCAGTTTTTTAATATTTATATTTATTATTTAACTTTCAATTGCATAATTGTTTTAGTGACTGTGAAATTGTTGAAATATTATCTTGTTTAAATAAAATATTCCACTGTGAATGAAGTTCATGAAAATAAAAGTTCAACAAGACTGCACAAAACAAAAAAAAAAGTAAAATGCAAAGTCCTTTAGCAGTCAAAAACCCTAATGAGAAACGTTTTCAACCCTTCTTCAGCTGCCACTACATTGTAATGGCAGTTGAGGAATGCATTGAAAACATTTCTAAGTTTTTGACTGCTAAAGGGCTTTGCATTTTACTTTTTTGAAGTTCATGAGAATAAATTAATTGAATTCTCCCAAATTCAGGCCAAATCTGGTCCTAGTTTGACAGCTCTCTTTTATAATGTTGGCCATTTTATCATTATTTGTCAATTTTCAAATGATAGATGTTTATTATTTGGTGGAGATGAGTAGTAAAATTGATTCTAAATTATAACAAAAATATGTCACATAAGTGTATTGCTAAATACAGCAGTGCATGGCTTTAACAACTGTCTAATCATCACAATTCAAAAATCATATTGCTAAGAACAAAAACATCTATTCCTTCAGAGCAATTAACTGTTATAAGTTAATAATATTCTCTAAGTTATAAGTTAATAATAACTTTTCAGAATTATATACAGTTACAGTTATAACTGAATCTGTATTCATGAAACTCTGTTTAATGAATTCTGAAAAGATATTCATTAAACAGAGCAGCATTAAGTTGGATCTTACTGTAATATAAAATAAGATGGAATGTAATATAGTTACAAATTAAAAAGATTTGAAACAATATTAATAAAACATAAATAATAACTGTTAATTAATTATGAAGATGGCTAATTTTAAGCTGAAATTGTTACAAAAATGAAAAGTTTTCTGCAATTTGATGTTTGACTTATCATATACTGTGTGGAGATGCCCGATACCAGATAAAATCAGAATGCATAATAATTTTGTCAAAGATTTGCTATTTGTACTTAAAAACAAAAATTTAGTTGTAAGACGATAAATTAACTGGTAAACATTGTCTCCCCAAGTGAGGGGACAGTAAGTGGGTAAATTATGTGACAAACATCATATACCCTGAGAGAGGGAACAGTAAAATGTGATAAACATCATAGCATGAAGTGAGGGGACTCTAGTCCTCAATCATCCACAACATAAATATACATGTCAAATTGATGTCATATACGTGCAGGTATCGTGGTCATCTGAAGCTATAGACAATCTGTGTTTATTTGGAAATAAAATAAAAATGAGTGTATGCTGTCTCTGAAATCCTTATCTGGGGATAGGTCAAAAAGGTGAAATTTGGACCTGGGAAAAAGAAATTCTTTGAAGGCAGTTGATTCAAAACTGCCATAGGAGTAAGATGCAGTCACTCCAGTCCAGATAAAGTCCAACCTAAATCATAGGATGTGTCCACCGCATCCCAAGAGAAAAACCTTTGTGCGACATCTTCATTTACTACATCTACAGACATTGTCAATTTATATCAAAAAAAATTAAAGAAGGAAGAAAATAGGAAAGAAAAAGAAAGAAATGAAAGAGGAATTATAGGATCATCGATACAGGGAAAGGAACGAAATCGAACTAGAGAACAAGAAAAAAAATGGAATTTTATTCATTGGAGATGTCCCTCTCAATAATTTTTAATAAGGTATTTATCCTCCTTGTGAGATGGTTATATGGATAAATCTGTAAAGAACTCTCTCTCTCACACAATAAACATGTTATTATTTGTTAAAGTTATAGTCTGAGTCAGTTCTGTGTCAGAAAACTTCACTATTCTCTCATCCGGCCTATGTGAGACCCACAATCTCTCAAAGGCTAAATCCTAAGTAGTCAACTTAAATCCTGTGCTGCCTGGAGGTGTCACAACTGTATTTGTATGTACACTTTCCGAGATATCAAGGTTCAATTTTAAATAAAGTTTTTTATATCAATAATAACACCATAGTTTTTAATACTGTATAAGGCACACTTTTTTCCCATGAAAATTAGCATCTAAATACTTCTGCATTTTTTAAACCAAAGGTTGAAAATATCACTGAATAAACACGATCATACAACAAAAACCTATCAACACTTAGAAGTGAAACTTAGAAAATGAAACTACATTACATGTTCAATATTCCGAGCATGCACAAAAAAAATTCCTGTTCCAGTTATTGGTAGCATATTTACATTCTTTTGTTAAATTTAAATCCATTGTTTAGACTCCGAAAGTGAGGGAAAATTCATAAATATTTTAAATTTCTCTAGCACGAAAATTTTAAACTAATTTGAGATAGCAAGGGTTTTGAAGAAAATACTTCAAGATAACTATACTATTGAAATTACATTGGTTCAATGCTGAAAGTGCATGGAAAAAGTTTTGAGATAACAAGGATAGAGGATACATATCTAGTTTTTATCTATGAATATTGTGAAGTTATAAGTTATTTAATTATATAATCATTAATTTATGATATATAAATAATGTAACTTTAATGATAACTTTGCTTTAACTTTTATGCAAATAACAGTTTTCTTTTTTAATTTTTATAGCTGTCACACATTGGCCTCGTAACAGTTCACAGGCAACTGCTCCACCCACAGCCTATTCTGATGGAACAGTACTACCTTTGGTGGGAATCAAATTTAATTTTTTTTTATTAATTATAATAATAATTTTGTTTAATAGAATTATTATAAAATAAAATTCATATGTCATATATTGCATTTTGAAATTTTAGATTTTATAAATCATTTTATTTAAATTTAGAATTATATGTTTAATTGCAAATTATATATTATTCTTGTAAAAAATACATACATATAATTGTATATAATATACTATACATAAAATATTTATACATATAATAAAATTAAATTTATGCAGCTTATGCAGTTTAGAATTAAAATTTTCTTTCTAAATATTTCAATAAAATTTCATTTTATTTTACTCAGATTTTTCTATATTTAGCATAGGAATGCATATTCTGATATTATTTTAATATAAAGCATGGCACAGATTAAATTTATTTTATACTTAAAAATTATTAATTTTATTAACTGTATTGTCTGCATGATTACTGTTGTCTTAATCTTCAGTTGCATGTAGATTGTTTTGTCTACTAAAGTACAAATTTGACTGTATACAATTGATTGAAAATTTTGAGCTTGCTGACTATCTGCATGCCTTTTTGTTTAATTCTGTGCCTATGTTCTGACTGTAGCAAGGTAGAATGGAGGACAGATTTGATGAAGCCATTCATTTTCTCAAAGATCATGTTGAGGTAATGACCTGAACTGTTTTACATACATTACCTTTGGTTTATTTCATAAGTATTAATTTTTGTTGTGTATTAGGTAGGTAATAATAATACAAAATCATCTTTTGTGATTTTTATGTTTTATAATTTTATGCATAATAAGTTGCTTATTATTTCATATTTTCATAAGAAAATTATCAAAATATTTTGGTCAAAATTAATAACTTTGTTTTTATATAACAGAAAATTTAGTACTTTTTATTTATAAATAATATATTTTAATTAAGAATTTAATTTGTTGAATTTAAGTTTTTATAATCAAGTATAGTAGTATTTTAAAATATTGGACAAAAATTATGCCAATAGTATCTTTTAAGCAAAAGTAAAACCTTTTTTTTCCCCAGTTTTCTTAGTATTTTCTATTTCCATTTATATAATGTAATTTATTATAACCAACACTGGTCCATTTTTAAAATAATTGTTTAATGCATTTTTGTTTTAATGTACAATCAATTTTACAACCCATCCTCCTATAATGTATTGTTGTTCTGCCATAATATGATGATGAGACTTAAAATTTCCAATATTCCAAAACAAATATAATATGAAGAGTCTACAATGACCAATACTATACAATACAGTGTATATTTAATTTTATATTTCATATAGTAAATGATTCAATTTTTAAATACTGTATATGAAAGTAAATATTAATAGTTGCCACATTTCCTCAGTTTTACAGTAATGGAAAAACTATTGCATCATTGTTCCATAAATAGAATATTCAGCTATCTAATCATATGTAGAAATATTGTAGTACTGGCAATATATCTAACAATAGCAAGCAATGAAAAATAACATAAAAATATTTAATGCATTACTTAATACATAATGATATTTATTTATTTCAATAAGTAATAAATAAATCATTGAAATATGAATGCAAATTTTATTTCAATATGGATAGAGAAAATTTTTTTTATTTTAACTATTCTAATTTACATTTATATAAAATTATGCAGTACAATTCCAATAAACCAATTTTCAATATTCTGGCAGTTTGAGGTTCATATGTCAGTTTAATATGATTCAGTTATCATCAAGATCTAATTTGAAATTTTGGAATTTGCCAAATATCAATTTTCTTTGTTGTGCCTTTTTAATCCTTTAATATTTGTTAATTATTTCAATCAGCATCTAAAATAATGTTTTCTGTTATGAATAAACATATAGGCATACCCTACTATAATGTATTAATTGGAAAATGGATAAACCTTTATATTAAGTAAAGTTATTTTGTTTGAATATTTTGCTATATTTTGAAAAATGATTATGCTGGAAAATTATTATTTTTTTTTCAGCAGACATAAAATGATTTATTTCTTTAAAGTTTGATTTGACATCAATGAATGAAATATCCAAATTTCAATGAAGTTAAAAAGTGAAAAAAAGCTATATCTTACAGTAATGGGAAAAATTATTGTATCACCTGCCAAGTTTGTTGGAATTTAAAAATTCACCTGAATTATTGCATAAGAACCATAACTTGGTAATTATTAGGGATGTATTTCTTTGTTTTTCTGACTACAAAGCCTTATAATTAGCTTATTTGGGCTCACTTTTCAAATTGTCACAATATTGTTTGGAGCAAAAGACCATTTGACTCATAACTGTAATTCACTAATGTATTAAGTACTGCATTAAGTGCAGCTGTGATGTATTAAGTGATGCATTAAATATTTTTATGTTATTTTGTATTATTTGATATTGTTGAACATTGCCAGTACTACAATATTTCTACATATGATGGCTGGATAGCTGGGTATACTATTTATGGAACAATGATGCAATAATTTTTTCCATTACTATAAAATTGAGATGATGTGGTAACTACTAATATTTAGTTTCATATACAGTATTTAAAAACTGAATTGTTTATTATGATGAAATATAAAAGCAAAATTACTGCATAACATATACTGCATTGTATGGTGTTGGCCATTTTAGACCTCATCATTATTACATTATGGCAGAACAGCGATATGTTATAGGGGGATAGGTTGATTGTACATTAAAGCAAAAATGCATTAAGGAAGTGCATATTACGCTGGGTATACCTGTATTTTTATAACTTTTTGAAATATATAATTTTTATGCATTATATATTTCTGTATCTAATATCCAATACTCCAGCATATATATGTATTAATCTGGTATTATACATATCCAGTTACAGATTATTGAAGTTTTACTTTAAACTGAAATTATTTAATATCATATGAATTTTTTCTTATTGAAAAATAGAAACTTATTTGTAAATTTATTATATATTTTTTCATTTTTTAATAAATATTTTCTTTATTCATATTAAAATACTTTGAATGAAACATTCAATTGAAATGAATTTTATTATGAATTAAAACAATAAGGATATGACATTAAATAAATTTTAATGCTACTTTATTTATAGTAAAATAAATAGTTGTTAGAAAAAGTATAATTGAAATATAAAAAATAAATTTATTTGAGGTCATTGTAACTGCTGTGTGTCAGATTTATATTTAGTTTTTGTTTCATTTATTTATGAGATATGAAAAATTTATTTAATGTCACTTCTTCGTTGTTCTAACTCATCATAAAATTTATTCCAATTGAAAATTTTATTTAAAGTGTTTTTATTATAAATACAAATATTCATATCTTCAAAAATTATTCAGTCAAAATATTATATTTTTAAATCTTAAGTATTTATATATATAAAAAAAAGTTGCAATATAATTTATTAAATTATGCTTGCATTTTTAATAAAATTATTATTTATTTTCATTTATACAATTTTTTTGAGTAGCTTATACTATATAAAGACATTAATTAAAGTAAATGAAACAAATCCAAAAAATTTTGTTAGATTTGATTGATAAGAAAAAACAGCCAGACTGCAGTGATCACCAATATTGCAGATTTATTGCCTCAAACAAGAGAGAAAATATCAATAATCATTCTTTTTGCTAACTATAGAAAATATCATATTTTCATATACAGGTAATTCCTGACTTTACAAGTTAAATTGTTCCTGGAATAAGCTCATAAAGTAGGCATTTATTTCCTATAGACATAATGTTAAAACAGGCTCCATTCTCAATAATGAAATTTGACTATAATAAAATGTAGTAAAAGTTAACAAAATCAATAGTTTATGATTAAGCAAAGATTTACTTATCTAAAAATGAAAATGTAGTTTTTAAAATCAAAAAAATTATAATTATAAAGAAATTATTTGTCATATTATAAATGTTAAAAATTTTTTATTTTGACATCACCATTGACTGATAAGTAGATCATTTTTGTACAGATGAACACCTGTCAGTCAGATGGCCACATGATAAACAGTTGCTTGCTACCTTGGAGATCCTGGATTCAATTCCAGTTCCTACTTCTCTAGTTTTGGCCCAGCTGATTGAATCCCATTCTTCAACATTCCAGTTGATCCTACCATGGTTGCTGGCCAACCTCTTGTGGATTCTTAAAAATGTTTACTGCCAAACATATCCCATGTATGATATGACTGCATTATTCAAAATTAACCTTAACAGATATCTGCTTCTCTTAGACACAATCCAGAAATGAGTTATTTATGTAATGTTCTGATAAAAACTATAGCAGATAGAAAGGGTCTACTATTTCACTTATTGGTCACCATTTCAATTTTTCCTGTTTCATAACAGATGACAATGTGTCTGTTACAAATAATTATGTACATGTTTGAAAGGCCATATTTATGAATGTTTAGCATTTATTTTTTCAATTAATGTTAATATTTTCAATTTTTTGGTATATGGTTCCCTGACTGAAATTTTTGAGCACAAGCTTATCATAAGTCATAGTTTGAATATTTCATAAGTTGGAACATGATTTTCCATAGATATAATATTATAAATAAAGGTTATTTTCCCCAACCATCAGAACTCAAAATGTTCAATATATTTAAAAAAAAAAAAGTATGGAATAATAACTTAGTTAGTTGAAATTCTACTGTCTTCTAATGAATAAACCAACAATAACAGCCTTTTAGACAGGAATAAAAAAAATTATAAACTTAAATGAATAAACTTTAATGAAAAGTGCTTTCAGTATACACACTCATCATTTCCAATGCTATAATTTTTCTTTATCCTTAAAATTATATCTGCTTAGACTTATTATTATTTAATATTTTAAATTCAAGCACATTTTAGCAGTAGATAAGCACAATGTCATTTATTTAGTGAAGCACTTTCAGTACAAGACCATCTTCAGCACTATAAACTATAGGATCATACATATAATTCAAATTCAACATCGTTATGATGTTTGATTCAAAATTTGAAATTTACGTATTAACATATCAGTTATTAAAATTAATATATTGATTTAAAAAAAAATAATAATAAGAATAAAAAAAAAATAATAATAATATAAATCTTATAGTATATATATTATAATATAAGTCTATAAATAAATAAATATTAGTCTATATTATCGATTAATAATCGCTGATGCGTTTTCTGATTGTTTTTCGTTAATTAAATTGCCTTGTAAATTGCTATAATTTTTCATTAAACTATGTAATAATGTTGAATTAATGCAATTTATTCTTTAAAACAAGGAAAATGTGTATCTTGTCCTATCAACACTTTATATAGATTAAAGTGAAGAAAATACCATATGAAAAATAAAGATGGAACATTTAAGTTATTTTTGTGTATCCATGTTTTTAGCATCAGCCAGATGGTTGTATGATAAAGCAGTCATTTATCACTTTGAAGGATCTGAGTCCCACATATTCAGTTTTTCAGGAAGAGTCCAGGCTCAGCAGACCCATTGAACCATATTCTTCAACCTTTCAGTTGATCCTACCATGGTATTGGCCAGCCTGTGAGGCTCTAAACTGGCTGCTGCCAAAAGTATTCTATGTGATTTGGCTTCGTAATTCATACTAATGTAATTAAATTTCTAGCATAAATATGCAATTATTTTTTTAACACTAATTCTCAATTATTTTCTGATTACTATATAATGGGGACCACTTTAGCCCCAACTATAAACGGCCAACAAATGGGATAATGCAACAGAATTTTACCATAGAAGAGTTAATGCCTGACTGGACCCATTAAAAAATTTTCCAAGACATGAAATTTGAATAATTAAATTAATTTATTATATGTGATTACATTGCAGACATTTCAGGAAATATCATTTGAATTGAAATGAAATAAAATCATCTAACTTTCATAAAAGCATTGACAATCAGCATAGCTGCCATTTTTTTCTTTTGTATTTTATACTATTCTGATTGGATATTAAGCAGTTGGCATTCCAATGTTTAATCACAGGCTGCCTACATCTGTAGTAACATTGGGCAGTCAGATGAAAATGAGGTTGAACTGCCAAACCTGGATACCTAAAAAATTTAATGGTATGAAATTCAGAGTGATTATTAGTCTATCTGGTTTATTGGTTACCATTATTGCAAATCTGTATTTATAATTGTAAATACAGATTTTTGGCATAAATAATCACCATTTTAAGTACAAATCATCATAACTTGGACTATCATAATTCAGGGACCCTCTGTATTTGATTTTTGAAAAATATTTTTAAATCTTGGAATTCATAAAATAAGAACTTGTAAACTAAGAACTACCTGTATTCAAATTTTATGCAACTAGAAACAAATGTTGGAATAACTATGTTGGCAAAATTTGTGTTTAGAAAACACATTAAACAAATAACTATTTGTGTTGACAAAATGTTGTGCAATGTCACTAAATCTTTCAAAATGCTTTTTCCCCATTTAAATTGTTTAAATAATAATAATAATAATTTTTATTTCTGCTAAAATCAATAGTTTTGTTTGAAGTGTTTCCTTTTTTTTTTTTAATAATATCCTTAAGATTCAATTTATTTTAGTTTATTATAATGTTTTTATTAATATTGATGATGTTTTAAAATTGTATTTTCATAGTATGTGAAAATTTCAGAAAAATCCAGCAGATAATGTTTTATAAAATTACATTATTGTATAAATTAAAATTGTTTAATATATTAGAAGAAAATATTAGAACTGTATGCCTTTCATTAAAAATTTCATCTTTTAAAAGAATTCAGAGAGTTGAGTGAAATAACATCTACATTTTATTCTTGATATTCGTACTCCTTTCTATGCTAATACTATATTTATGATTGGATTCAACATGAAAATCAGAAGAGGCATTATCTATTTATTTGTTCTCTGGGGAAAGAGAGACCATAGTAAGGAAAAACAACAACAGAGATTTATAATTCTAATATTTGCTAATAATGAAAGGAAATAAAGAAAAGCTTTATTAAAATTTTAAAATTTTAAAATGAGCTTTTTTTGTAAAATTATCAGATTTAAAGAGTTTACTATACATAACTTTTTGTTTGTTTGTTTGCTATTAAATTGAAATTTTATTTATAACTTTTGTAACTTTTATCTTTATAAAATCAAGAATGAGATGTATATTTTTCTCATTATAATACAGCAATGTTCAATAAACAAAATTTATTAGTATTACTTTTTAAAAATTGATTATTCTACCTCCCTTATATCCTGTCTTTCTATGATTATAAGGATTATTGCTGTAATGATATTCAGCAAATATTATTAATCCAACATTACCATAATAGCCAGCTAGGAGCAACACTAAGTGGTGTCTTTGGTTATCTGGGTGCCATCCAGTGGCGGCTCGCCCATAAGGGCTGCAGGGCTGCAGCCCTCCCACCAAAATGAAAACCCTATCCACTATACGTATGTTATAAATTGTAAGAAATATATCTAGTTCTATGGCATTTATATCCAGTTGTTTTAATTTTTATTTTAAAAATAAAGAAAACAGTATATGTAACAAAGTACTAACGCAAGTAATTCGCATCTTTTACTGTTTTATGTATATTGTTTTTATATAAAGTCAGAGAAAAATTTTTAAGTGGAAGGAGAGGAATCTTCAAATTTATGACGTCACCGTTAGGAGGGGTCAATCTTAATGCGATGAAAAATGACGAAAGGGAGAGGGTCAAAATATGTTCGAAATAGCGTGACATAATCATGGATGCTTCTTTAGGATACTTGTACCGGTTGCTAATATTAGAAGTTTTTTTGTCATTTCAGATACACAAAAAAATAATATCAATAGATGCTACAGCTAATGTTCAGAAAAATTTTTATAAATCAAGTGCATTTCAAATTCGTCTTGCTGGTTGTAAAGGAATGTTAGTAGAAAATCCGAAATTAGGAAAACGTAAAATAGTTATAAGGAATAGCATGAAAAAATTTGAATGCACGACTGCATCTCATTTAGAAATTATTAAAAGAAGCGCACCAAGTAAGTAACTTTTTATTTTAGAAAATTAAGTATTGCAATATTTCACTTAAATATTTTTCATTACTACACAGGAAAATTATGGAATAAATTCAACATTTTTTATAATTATTAAAAAATGTTTAATTAATAATTTATAATATATAATAAACTCCCATATAACTCGCTCTCTTCTAACGGGAATTCGTATAACTCGACGAAAAAATTGCGACTATTACTCATACAACGCTATATACAGTCCCTTATAACGCATAGGATAAATTTTTTTAACATTACTTATAATATCCGTTGATTGTAATAAAAACCCAAACGATGTTTATTTCTTTTCCATGATAATTTTGAGAACTTTTTGTCGGGTTATATGAATCTGCGTTTTCGGACTGTTATACGGGGTGTATTTGTATATAACATTTTTAAAATTTAGTTACCTGTATTATGTTTTGTTTTTCCTTTATTAAAAGAAATCTTTAAAACAAGTTAATTAACAGTGCACACAATAAAATCATATTTGAAACTTATGCACATCTCATTAGCAATATGCGATCAGTGTTGGAATTCAGAGACAAGTTTAAATTTGCATAAAATTATCTAATAATGCATATCTCGTATAACGCGATTTCCTATAACGCAGAACATATCCCCGCGTTATATGGGAGTCCACTGTATTATAATTTATTTCACATTATACTATATACAAAAAATATATTGCATTAATAGGATAAAGTTGATTCTTACATAACTAACAATCATTATGTATAAACTACTTAATTATCTATCGAAAACAAATTTTAAACTACTTTTACTTCGATAATAAATTACTTTTAAATAATTTTTTAAATTTCAATTCCTATATGAAATTAAAAAAATATTTTTTATAATTTATATATTAGAAATATTAGATATCATCCATAAGAAAAATCTGGTTTCATTTCTCCCAGTTCTTATTATGCCTTGTTATTGCTTACATAACCAATTTTTTTCGTCAACAGATGACACCACACTCCATTCTGAAAGAATACTAAGTGGCAGGGCGAAACAAGCCCTTCCACAGGCTGCCCACCCTTGTGGAGAGGTCAGCCGGATTGTGGAGGATGGGTATCGACGGGCCGGATCCGGACTCTTTGATAAATATTTTCAAGAAGTGGAACCCGAGACACGAACCCGGGTCCTCCAGAGTGGAAAGCCGAATTACATAACCATTTACATGGATATAATAACAACATCTACAGTGGTTATTATGGATATAATAATCCTCTGTAGATATTTTATTTACATAGCAATAAATTTATATATAAAAATTTTATATATTTTTATTTATTTAAATTTTTGGCACGCTAACAGAAAAAAGTTTGCCACCCTGACCTAGACAATGACACGTTTTGATTTTTTAATAAACAATTTCCTTAAATACAAGCTTTTTTAATAGTTTTCCTTATGTTTGTAGAGTTGAATAATGTATTATAGGACTATTTCCAGCTTCTGGCACACAGATGTAGTTTGTTTTAATTACGTTTGTTGATCTTATGGTTAATTTTAATGTTTTAGTTTTAGTATTTTCGTATTTATTTTATTTTAGATTTCTTATTACAGTCTTGCAATGCGTCCTTTTTATACCATATCAATGGAGTGATTTTTTTGCAAACTTTTCATGCATGTTTCTATACAGTTTTCACATATTGGTTACTAGATTAATTAAGTGTATGTCTGGTACAGATTCATGCATGAAAAAGTAGTACGCTTTAACTATAGGTGTCTTTTAGGTAATACTAGTATTTTGGCAGGTTAATAATCTTTTATAAATTTAATTTACTTATAACAGTTCTACCTTATACCTCTTTTACACATATGCTTTATTTCTAGTGTTATTTTTTATTTTATTAACTCCTCCACATGCCATACTATTACTTGTACAAGACTTTACACTTATGATCCATAATATGTATTATACAATATTATTTTCAGTTTTTATTGTAACATTAACAATTTTTCCTGTCCCTACAGGACACTAATCTATGTGTGTGTCATTAACCAATGGCTCTTTATAACATTTGTAAATAAACAACCTGGAGAAATATCCCTGCTCTCTGTGTAACTAATAACTAAAGCTGATATAAACCAGTTGACAGTGGTTGAAATTTTTTTTTGTGTGAAATAAAAGATCCTTTTTTGCCTAGTGCTGTGCTGTTTATTATTTCTTTTTATAAGTGACAATGTCTACAATTGTGTAGTTGTCACTTGTTGCAAAAAAAAAAAAACAATTATTATTTTGTTATAAATATTTGCATCACTTGGAGATGTGGCTCATCTATCCGTGTCGTAGATAAGCTTAAATACTAGTTTACATATAATATCTTTAATTAAAAAATTAAAATGTTACATACATATCAGAATGAGTACCCTTCAATGCTTTAGCTGCTAAACCCATAATTTTTAATACTTCAGTATTCGTGTTAGCATTTTCAAGAGCTTCACGCTGAAATTCAATTGTTGTCAAAGTGCCATCTATCTGTCCTAGTTGTTTTTCATAACGCTTTTTTCTTTTCAGAGCTTGTAAAGCAACTGAAATAAATCATTATTTTACTATAACTATATAATATCTTAAAAAGTTAATATTTTACTAATAGATATGGTATTTTGGATAAATTATTCAATATTAAAAAGAAAACTATTCAAATTAAAAATTACATATTTTGAAGATTTTCTTAATGAACTATATATAATATTAATATATGTTATTAATATCTATAATTCAAACCCCCAAGACTTCAAAAACTGCTTAAGTCAAAGAAACCAGAAATAATCAAAAGTCAATAATCTTGCTATCTCTGATCAAGTTCTCAAGTTAATTTGTATTATACAAGCAATCCTGAACTTACATAAATTAATTTAATTAAGGAGCCAGGCTCAAACCCAGCTTCTGAAAAAAATTGAAAGTATGGGAGTTTAAATTGAATCTAGATTCTTCAAGATGGTAAGCAATTGTTTTACTAAACAACTTATGTGCATATTCTTTAATATAACTATTTTTAATGTTAAGTCTTTGTGATCTACTAGTACTCAACAACACATGATCAGACATACATAGATTTGATTCATTTAGAGCAGTATTTTTATCCAATTATAATGAGGGCCATAGCTGTGTTTAGTAGAGATATGGAAGCTGCAGTTACAAAAAACAGGGGGAGGAGCTTTGGTACTTGATACACTATAATCTCAACAAACGGAACACAAAAATATAATGCTCTTTGGAAGCAAATTTTATTTCCAGTTTAACAAACCTTATTACAAACCTATATTTACCAGACTGCATCCAATAAACATGTTACATGTTACCAAAAAGTTATAAAATATGAACAGTTAAAAAATAAAAAAATGTATGTATGTATCTATTCAATGTGATAAATGAGGGCGGGCAGCAGCGTTTACAAGGACTGGAATATTTACATCCATTCCTGTTGTAGATTGCCACAGAATATATTAAAGAAAATAATATCCAAGGCAGGTTCTGAATCCATTCTTAATTATCTTCATGTTAGAAAATGCACTTTCACACAAATAAGTACTATTAAACATTGATATTACCTTTTGACCAAAATCGCAAAAGTTAGGAAAACGTCCATTAAACCAAGCAGTTTACCCATGTGATTTGTTATGAAAAAGTCATTTTCCACTGTTCCTGATAGACTCGATTTTCATTTTCTATTTTACATTTTTTCTTATTCATTTCACAAGACTAGATTTTCATTTTCTATTTTACGTTTTTTCTCACTCATTTCACAAATGCCAACAAGCCCATAGTAAAATAAAAATTAAAATAATCTCACAACAACAATCACTGAAATGATGAGTGTTAGAAACCAAAAAATAACTTTAAAATACAGTCACAATTCAAAACTTTAAACTGAAATAGCTAAAACTAAAATTGCGTAATTGAAAGTCTTATCATTGATAGCTTGTTCATCATTAAATAAACTATTAAGAAAAATTAACTGAGTTAAAATAATTCAATTTTAGGATTCTTTTTATTAATCTCTTAAAAAAAGTAATTAATAAAAGTGGAAAGAAACATTAAAAAATAATATTATATCACAAATTGTGAAAGCCTCGCGGGTCATTTTAGGATTCTTTTTATTAATCTCTTAAAAAAGTAATAAATAAAAAAAAAAAAACATTTAAAAGTAATATTATAATCACAAATCGTGAACACCTTGTGGGCTGCACAAAATGGCTTGGCGGGCCGCTTTTTGGACAGCACTGATTTAGTTACATAGAATGATCCATCTATATAAGTGGGAGACTGCCTGTATTATAAAATATAAATTTCAATATCTAAAAATACAAATTTCTATTTTTGTTTGAATTATATTAACTATATAAATATAGAATTATCATCATTTTCTAATCTTATTTTAAAAATAAAATGAAATTTTTTTTATAGCTATCCAAACAACTTACATATTAGACTTTTATTAAGACTAAATTTATTACAAAATTTTCTGTTCTTATATGTAATATTTTTAATATCAGATTCTGAATATAATTGTTATTTGCAGAATCACAAGTAAATTGTTTATTATTTTTTATCTTAACCTAAAAATTATTTAATCTACAAAATCTGTTCCCTATTACATATACAAAAACCTACTTTTCCAATTGAAATATATTACTCACTATTGGAATTATGCACCAATTATTAGAATATGTATATCTGAACATTGTAGCTACCTAATGGGGAAGAATTCATCAATAATCTCATGTATGTCATAAGAAAACTGAAGGATATTCCATCTTCTCGGCTGATGGCTTGTCAGCTGTTTCCTTCTTTTTATATTCTTTTCATTTCATTCTTCAATCACTAATTACACTTCTCTTTCATAAAGGATAAGAAATGTATAATTTTATGGAGTGACAAAGCCATGATAGTTTTCAATATATGCAATCAAAGATAAGCCTGTCCCATTTCAAAGAGCATTTAGTGTTTGTTGCAATACTATTGTTTTATGTGCTTTAGCTCTACCATAAAATATTAAGCTGACTATGGACAATAACAGTGCTTATGAAAAAGGGCCAACATAAGAGTTTTGTAATCATATTTTATAAGAATTTTTTTTATGCTTTGCCATTCCTTCAGAAAGATTACTAATTTCTTTACATCAATTTTTGTCCTTCCAAATAATTTTAAACTGGCTTTTCATCTTTGTTCTTCTACTAAGAGAGGAAACACAGCTCAATGGAAGGAAACGTTAAATCTCAAAAAAGAAAGAAAGAAATTACAATGAAAATACTGTAAAAGCACTTTCAGATTTATTAGCCCACTTCAGTTACAAATAAATTCAAACACTTACATAGGACATTAATCTTTGTTTTAAAGAACAATCTCTAAAACGGAACAAATGGTTGGATGCATGCACATCAGAGTTTAATATTGTAAGATATATAAAAGATATATGGATGATGTCCTTATCATTACAGAAAAATGTGAGTCTGAAATCAATGTAGCTAGCCTGTTAACTGACCTGACATTCAGATTATATACCTTGAAAAACAGTAGTAGTGAAGAAGAAATTAACTATCTAGACTTAAAAATTAAAATCAAGAACACAGAATACGAGTTATCAGTCTTTAGAAAAAAATATGTAACAACAATTTTTATCAAAGCAAGTTCAAAGGAACCTTGGTAATACAAACTAGCAACCTTTATAGCCTTTCTTAATAGAATTTTAACACACTGCTCAACACAAGAGACAGCCAATGCAGAACTTGATTGGATTGCAGAACAAGTATAGAAAAACGGTTACCAAATAAGAATTATAAATAAACTATGGAAGGAAATACAACATAGGAAGAAAAAATCTCCAACATCCAACTCTAAGGAAATAAAATACAAACAAACCAGCACCAGTATCGCATAGAAAAACAGTTACCAAATAAGCATTATAAATAAACTATGGAAGGAAATACAACATAGGAAAAAAAAATCTCCAACATCCAACTCTAAGGAAATAAAATACAAACAAACCAGCACCAGTATCATACTTCAATATTTGTTTATATAAGATATTGATGTTTTCTAATGATATCTGAGATGTGTATTTGTTAAGAAGATTATTTTATAATCATCAAACATTTATAATTCATCAAATCAAATTAAGATTAAAAAAATCAATTTTTATTCAAAAAATTTTATTTTTTTCAGTAAAATAAATTATTTTTTTATCCCTACAAATTTTAAAATCAATATAACCAGTCACAAATTTTAGAGAGACTGTTAAAAAGCCACTGATCCAAAATGGCATAGACAGCATTTAATATTGAATGCCAATGTGTTAAACCAATAAGGAAGAATATGCAAGATGTACATATAGAAATCTTGGGCTTAGAGTGCAGGAACACAAGCAATAAAGGAAAATAGATCTTACCATGGCACTTTTGAAAACAGCTAAAGTTTATAAACTAGGAAATTAAACAATAGGATAAGAAGGAAAATAAGATTGCAGAAAGTGCAAATTTACAAAGGAAAAAGAACTAGTAGTTAACCTCCACTGAGAGAACTTAGCAAACAGAAGTGACATGTCAGATCCAGAAATATTTCCAAAAAAGACTGCTTTATTAGCATGACACTATGGTAAATATTTTGCAGAACTTTTATTTGTATATTTAGTATATTTCTGCCTAAGAGAAGTTATTAATATAAATAGCAGAGATTCTTAAACTATTTTTGTTCATAAATATGAAATGTACTTGCAATTTATGATCTTTATACAGTATTATGCATAATATGGTATTTTGCAATTAGTTGAATTTTTGTTAACAGGTTACTTTAGTTAAATTTTGTAATTTTTAAAACAAAAAAAATTGTTAAATTTTTTGAAATAGACTTGTATATATTCTTTATATTTATCTGATTGAACAGAAAGTTCTCGCACTTTTTGGAACTTTCTAGAACAACTTTTTTCTGAAACATTCTAGAATGTTCCATGGTAGTATATAAACAGGTCGTGATACATGCTATAAGAAAATACCAAATCCAGTCCTCTCACTCTAATTTACCATGACCAACCAATATCTGCTAACCAAAGAGCAAGTTTGCCTGCTCCTTCTTTATGACTATCGTTCCAACAAAAAAGCAGGCAATTCTATCACCGACATCAATGCTGCATTCAGCCCGGACACTGTTGCCAGAAGAACTGCATACAATTGGTACAAATGCTTCAAAAGTGGAGATCAGGACCTCAAAGACCGACCCCCTCTGTCTTCTGGGATTCTAAAGGAATCATCATGTTCGAGTTGCTGCCACAGACTACAACCATCAACGCAACTTTCTACTGCAAACAACTCAACCGTCTGCAGCAGAAACTGGTGGAGACCCACCCGGAACACCAGAACACCATCCTGCTGCATGACAATGCATGGTCACATATGGCTAGGCAGACCCGCCAGACCGTATAGCCCTGACATTGCACCTTCCAATTACCACCTGTTTGCTTCGCTCGACCGACACTTGGCCAGCAAGGAGTTCAATAATGAGCCGACTTGGAGGCCAGCCTGACCAACTTCTTCGAGTCGCAGCCGCCAGAGTTTTATCGAGATGGCATCCATTCCTTGCATAAGTGTTGGCAGGAAATGGTCAACAACAATGGTGATTACATTGATGATTGAAGTCAATTCTGTACATAAAATTTTCTTGGCTAAATAAAATGTGTCCAAAAGTGCGAGAACTTTCTGTTCAATCAGATATATTCTAATATAGTTAGCAAATGAAGAGGACTAAGGCTGGAAATATTTTTGTAATAATTTTTCTGTAAATAACATGCTTATAGGTTCGATTTTGTTGATGAACTTATAAAGCATAGTAGTAAGGAATCATTATAGTGTGTTCAAAGTATTTAAGTATTCTTTGGTTGGCCATATCACACTCTTGATTTGATTTTCAATTAAACAAAAATACTAGCATTAAACTTTCTGTCCAGGAAATCTTGAGTATCCTTCTCAGGCACATCATCTCAAAATTCTACCCTCTTTTGTTAACTCTTAACGATTCTGCACCATATAAAACATAATTGAAAAAAATCAGAATGGATACCAATTTACATTTAGTGGTGTGGGAGATGTTTCCATAGGGTTGTTCAGAAACTAATTTTGTTTTTTTTTCACGAAAATGAACGGCAATTTTAGTATTTAAATATTTTATTTAATTATACAGTGGGTGATCGGTTAATGAACAGTTCGGATAACGAACACTTTTTTGAAAGATTTTTATGTTCGGTTAACAAACACAGATTTGGATAAAGAATACTTCACAGAACAAACTGTGGGATCAGCGGACTGACCGAATGACAGATCAGCCCAATGGCTGCATGGTAAAGCTGTGGCTTACCATTCTGGAGGATCTGGGGTCCCACTCCTCCAATTTTTTAGGAGGGATCTGGGCTCAGCTCGTTGAAACCCATCCTTCAATTTTCCGGTTCATTCCTCCAATTTTTTAAGAGGGATCTGGGCCTGGACCATTGAAACCCATCCTTCAATCTTCTGGTTGATCCCATCATGGGTGTTAGTCAGCCTGTGATGATGGCGACTCTATAAATGGACACCACCAAATAAAAATATTCCATGAGGATATTTCGGCTTGCTTAACCTAATGGAATGACAGGCTTAGGCCTTGCGCGTTGGTAGACTTATGGATAAGGATGGTAGAACAGTAGTTTTTCCCGATTAAAATGAACTCGGGACAACGTAAAACAAATCAAAGATTTATTAAAGAAGGTAAGAGAGAGAAACAATTTTTTGGTGTTAGAATGGCACCCGTACCAGGTTAAGGTCAACAGGCTTAAACAAATCAAAGATTTATTAAAGAAGGTAAGAGAGAGATTTTACAATATTTATGTTAGAATGGCACCCATACCAGGTTGAGGTCAATAGGCTTGGGGATCCTAGTTAGAATGGCACCCATACCAGGTTAAAGTCAATAGGCTTGGAGATCTCTACCCTGACAATGCTATTAATTACTTCTGAAAAATCCTGATTCCTTCAGGATTTTTCAGAAGTGATTAGGAAGGAGAGAAAAGCAAATCGATATTGGGTAAATTCTTTATCGGAAAATAAACATAATAGATGAAAATGCAAGACAATGTATGTATATATTATTGTTATTACATATTATAGTAAAAAATTATATAATTTTTTTATTTGTTTTTTTTTTGGGTCTCCGGAACGAATTAATCGAATTCCCATAAAATCCTATGGTAAATCGATGATCGGTTAACAAACATTTTCTTGGAACGGATTATGTTCATTAACCGATCACCCAGTGTATATTGACTACTTTTGGTCAATACATTTTGCCATCTTTCTGGTAGTAGCATGATTACATGATTGTAGAATTTCTGTTCTTTGCTTGCAAAAAACTGAACCAAGACCAGAACAAATAATAAATCGGAAGGTGCCAGACCTGGCAAACATTGTGGGTGTGGTAGAGCACATCCCCTCAAAGTTGGAACAGCTTCTGGCAAGTCATCAAACTTGTATGAAGTCTGGCATTATCGTGGTGAAACACTGCCTTTTCTGATAATCAATTCTGGTCTCTTCTGTTTGATGGAATCACTCAATTTGTCCAAATGGTGGCAGTACACTTCTGAATTAATTGTGGAATTGTCTGGTAGAAGCTAAAAAAAAAGCAATTCCCTTGAAATCCCACTAAACAAAGAAAAAAAAAAAAAAAAAAAAAAAAAAAAAAAAAATCCCTTGAAATCCCGCCAAACAAAGAGCATCACTTTTTTTTTATGAATATCTGCTTTTGAAGTGCTTTGAGCTGGCTCATCTCTTCTGCTCCACAATCATTTGCATTCAACATTGTTGTAAACAATCCATTTTTCATCACCAGTTATAATTCACTTCAGAAATGGATCATTTTCTTGATGTTTGAGCAGCAAATCACAGATGTCAATGCGACAGAGCAAATCTCTTTCTTTGAGAATGTATGGAACGAAAATATCGAGCTTTGAAATGAAACTAAGTCATTTCATATGGTCATGAACAGTCAAATTTGGCAAATTAATCTCGTAGCAATTTCTTGTGTTGTTATTCGGCAATTTGCTTCAACCAATACCTTTATTTTGTCATCATCAGCTTCAATTGACTTTACAATGCTTGATGCATCTTTAATATCGAAATTGTCAAAAAGAAATTTTGCAAGCCAGTTTTGGCATGGCATTCTGTTAACACTTCTTCATACACGTCACAACTTTTTCTTGTTTGAAGAGCATTCTTATCTTTCAGTAATAAAAAAGCAGAATATGCTGAAAATGCTCCTTTCTGTTTTCCATTTTTGAAATGATACAAAAAAAAAACTGCACAGAATCAAAAAGTTTTATATAAATAAACCTTCAAATATCAGCTATCAAAATTTATAATGACAATATGGCTTAGAATGAAATTGGCAGGTAAAAGTACAACTAATGCCACTTGTGGGAAATAAATGAAATTACTTTCTGAACTCAATATCTTTTCAAATCTTTCCAGAGCTGGGTCCTTTGCTGTTCTGCTAATAACAATTATTTTTATTTCTTCTTGATATCCTCCTTTAGTTGTTTGTGTTCCTAGATGAAAAATAGTTCAATTTGTTTCAGATCAATGTTCAATAACAAATCTCTCTTAAATTTCTTTGACTAAATATATCTTATTTTTTTATTTTAAATCTACATTTTATGCTTTCCCATTTGATTCTAGAAATAAATGATTTCATTTAGTCTTCACTGCTATCTAAATTGTATGGTCTGCATATTTTAAGTCACTCAACTTTCTCCTACCAATTGATGATATAATATTCCCTTCATCTAGAACCTTTCTCATTATAGCTTCCTCATATATAGTCTTACTTCATGCATTTTGCAACGCAACAATTTAATAAATTTCTATCAACCTTTACTGCTGCTTTATTGGTTTAAATTCCTTTTATATAACTACTTGATTAATTGTGTTAAGTATTCTGGAATTCCCATTTTTTTCTAATGATTTCAAAAGTATGTCATATCTAACAGAGTCAAATGTTTTGGCATAATCCACAAATCAAACACTGGAATATTGTACTCTTGGATTTTCAATTAAGTGCCTCAGATTTACAATCTGTTCTCCGAGTTTCTCCAATAACCATGAATCTAGCTTGATAATTTGAGATTTCTCATACAATGTATTTTTTCAATCTCTCCTTGATAATACACTATTGTGAACAAAACAACACTCCTAAAAATAGAGCAAGAACTGAAACTCAGTATACAGATGTCTTTCAGCTAGTTATGCAAATGATTAAAGTTTCATTACCAATGAACACATAGGTATTTCAAGAGCTCATGAAAGGGCAAATCTGAGGCCAATATACGGAGCAGCATTCATGAATATATATATATATCTAACCAGTTTTGCTATTTCATTACATTAAGTAGTCTATGAAGAAGCCTCTACAATGTATCCATCAACAGTATGAGCAACTGAGGAAATTTGAGAGAGGCCATTTCATATAGGAAACCAGTTTCTATTTTTTGAACAGCATGTATTTTACTTGTATTTGATATTAGAGCAACAGTCCTAACAGGATTATGGATTATCCATTAATTAATTAAGGCATACCCAAATTTGATACATTTTATCAAAATTATATATAAAAATTATATTTCAGAGAATTGTAATCTTTTCCTGAAATCAAAACATGGTTTCTGTTTCATTTGCTAGCAATAATCCAAGGTCATTGGAAGAGAATAACTGGATAAAACAACCAAATAAGGCAATTAGACCTTGAAAAAGGAACAAACAAGAGACTTTGAAAAATGAAAAAATATGATACTTCAAATAATCCTTTGAACTATAAATGATTTCAATGAAATGTTTTATAAAAGTGATGATCTGGATGGCTTCCAAACGGTATTTATCAAATTTTATTTTATATTTGAATTTCAGCACATTCACAAATATTTTCTTGTATTGTAAACACAGTTTTCTTGTATACATTTTAACAGTCCATCCAAGAAAAAATAATTTTTGAATTATATTTAACTAATAATTATGCAAATTGACAGACAAATTTTTGAATCTACAATTAATGATGATAAACTAATTTCCTTTTTTACTTTTTACAAAAAAGGTTTAATCTATAGTAATTATTATATATTGCAATAATGGAATCAGAATTTGTAACATACTTTTGTCATTTCTGGTTATAATTAAGAAAGCACTGATTAACTAGTAGATAATCAGTAATCTGCCTTATCAGCTCAATGGTTGATTAATTGTTAATCACACTGACTGACTGATCAATTTTTATTAATCATTCATTGCTTAGCAAATCAACGCCAATTCATATCTGCCAATAGAATCATCAGATAACTTTCACAATTGAAATGAATTAATCTTCACTCTATAAAGAAGGATGAAGATTTAGATCAATAGTTTTTAAACTCAATTCTTCCAAGGTATACTTTAGATTTCTTTGATTGATTGGAATCACATTTAAAATTAAATCCTTACAGGGTATAAAGGCAGGGGTTCCCAAAGTTTTGCGTAGGTGGGCCAAATTGTAAATTCCGAAATATTTGGTGGGCCAAAAAAAGTGTTATGGAAACATACGTTCAAATTGATAGAGAGTTAGACACAAGGGAAAGATTTATACTAATTTTATAGCATAATCGTTCTTTATTTAGTAGCAATAATAAACACTTTTCATTACAAACTGTTTAAAATAACACATTGACATCAATTACTTTTTATTACAAACTGTTTAAAATAACACATTTCAAAAATATTCAACAAAAATAAATAAATAATTCAACTAAACAAAGAAAAATGATGATAAATTAATCATTCTGAATTGTAGGACTTGTGCAGTTGCTTTCTTTTAATATCATTGAGCCTTGGTTCTAAATCGGTTGAATGTATTCTTAACATCGCTTTTAAATGTTCATCAGTTAATTTTGATCTCAATTTGGACTTATTGTATTGAGAATGTTTTTCACATATGTAAGTGCTTCCAAATAATGAAAACCTCAGTTAATTTTGATCTCAATTTGGACTTATTAATACTCATGATTGAAGTCTTGTAAAAGTTCACCAGTTAATTTTGATCTCAATTTGGACTTATTAATACTCATGATTGAGAAAGATTTTACATATATAAAATGCTTCTAAATAATGAAAACATGTTTGGAAGCACTTATACATGTATTTTTAACCGATCCAAATAAATTTTATCATATTAATTATGATATGTTAAAATTTATTTATTTTTTGTAAAAATGTAAACACTTCTAACATTTGAATTATTAATTTATATTTATGTTTATATTTATCCAGAACTGAAAAGAAATCTCGAATATCATTGGCCATCTTAAACTCAATATTACATCAGCTAAAAATTTTAAATTTGAATAAAATAAAATATAATTTTTTTCGAAATATATAATATAGATACACTTCACTTAACGACCTACCTGTTTAACGATTGCTCGAACTTATGTCCGATCTTACTATTTTTTTAAAGGAAGATTTGGATTTCCTTTAAAAGTGTAGCTTACGACTTCTATTTCATGTATAGTGGATGGGGGGAAGTCGCTATACTTTAGGTTTTTGACCCTAAAACTCATATTAAATTTGAATGTGAATATGAATATCCTTTCATATTTTTTGTAACTTACAAATGTTTTGCATATATGACTCCATCAAAATCTTTGATATAGCAATCGGGTAATGTTTTATTATTTTTTAAAAAAGTTACAATTAGTCATCTTACCCCGAATATTCAGGGTAAGATGCCACTGCGCTTTTTATGTTATTCACTTTAATAAATAGCCAAAATGAACTCTTTAATCATCCAACAAACTTCTTGTTCACTGTACCATATATATTTTACTAGAATAAATTATTAAATTCTATAAAATTACAAGAATTAAATAAAATCAGCTATTTAGATATTGTATACATCCACGGTGGTTAAGTTGCGGTTTTTGAGCCACATTCGACTCTTTGATGGCTTTAGTGTGGCTCCCTATCTCGAAAATCAAAAGTTGATATAGAGCAATCTCTTTTAATTAAGAAAGATGTAGGAGTTGTCCATTTGTCCATATAAAATAAGCTATCTAAACACTTAGGAAAGTGGATTTAACAGTTTTTCCTAAGCCCTTCATATACAATTAGTATTAAACATATAATGAGTTATTTACTGTGTGGTCCCATGCCATATTTTCCATCATCATATTTCTATAATCGCCTTTTTAACGTTCTGTAAGGTAGATATAGGCCTATCATATATCTGTGAAGCATTGAAGCAATTCATGCCTCCTCTGTTTATGTTATGCTGCAAGTTTTAAACTTTCTTCGAACCAAAGACCTCCGGTTGGGTCCTAATATATGTTTTTATCATTTAATTTATGAAAATAAAGCATAAATAAAAAATTTAAATTCGGCATCTAACCCCGAAGTAAATACTGCCATCTTTCCCGTTGATCAGGGTGACATTCAATCTTTAATCACGTGACTTAAAATGGCTAAATTAGAACGATATCTAAAGCAAAGCATTCTTTAAAGTATTTACTACACACTGCATATATTAATTTTCCTTTGATGATATTATTACGATTAATAACAATACTTCGAAAAGCGACTATGTAATTTTTGATGAAAATTTCAACACTCTCTGGAAACTTTTCGATTTCTAATGCAAGTATTTGATAACCTGATAATAGCCATCTTCTATGTTTTTGGCGGGCTTATAGGAGGTTATAATAAACCACCTTTTATCGCCATCTGTTTAAATATTAAAGAATTAGAGAAAAATAAGCATCTTCCCCCGATCCACTCTAATTTGCCGCACTCGTAGTTTCAAAAATCTGATGAAACTACTTTATGCATAATGAAGATATGCAACTTAAGCGACTATCTTTTCCTAATTATACACAAATGGTGACCAAATTACGGCTCACACGCCGCATGCGCTCTTTGTTAATTTCAGTATGGCTACACAGCATGAATATTAATACTTTAGTTAATATGAAGCAAATACCTACTTAATTTAAAAAATAATATATTTGTAATTTGTTTATTTATTATAAAGAATAGTTTGCATCTTAATCAGGGATTCTTAACCGGGAGAATTCATATCCCTTGACGTATGGGAACCAAATGCTGAAGATATAGGACTCGATCTCTAAAGTTTAGAGATCGAGTCCTATATCTTCTAAAATCTAATGAGTTGAAGAATAGAAAAAAGACCTTTAAGAACTTTGTTAAAAACGATAATGATAATGCTTTGGAAGTATCATATCGTGTCAGTTATCGTATTGCTCAACAAGATGAAGCTTATACGATCGTGGAAAAATTAATTAAGCCATGTATAAAAGATATAGTTACTAACATGATTGGGGAAGAACATGCTAAATTAGTTGATTGTATCCCCCTTTCGGATACTACAATTTCAAGGCGTATTAAAGGTATGTCTAATTTTTGTGAAAATGAGCTCATAAGACGTTTGCAAGCTTCTGAACATAGATTTATTATTCAACTTGATGAAACTACAGATGTAGCTGGATTAGAGATCTTGCTCGTTATTGTGAGATATATTCATGGAACGTCTGTTCAAGAAGATATGCTAATTTGCAAAAGTCTGCCAACCAGAACAACTGCGGAAGAAATTTTTAATTTGATAGATTCATATTTCAAAAAGCAAGATATAATCTTGGGATTTATGTCATCAAGTATGTACTGATGGAGCCAAGTCAATGCTTGGTAAATTGAACGGAGTAGTTGCACGCATGAAACCAAAAAATCCTCACGAGAAAAAATCCTCTTTGTTGTCTTCATCGACAAGCTCTTGCAGAGAAGAAAATGCCAGAAGAGCTAAAAGACGTACTTAATGATTGTGTTAAAATTATAAATTTTATCAAATCAAGGCCATTAAATTCAAGAGTATTCAATTTATTGTGTGAAAGTATGGGAAGTTTACATAAAACAGTACTGTTGCACACAGACGTCCGTTGGTTACCTCATGGAAAAGTGTTAGCAATATTTTGCGAATTAAAAGATGCAATAAGAATTTTCCTATCTGAACATGCACCTCAATTAGCTCAAAAATTAAATGATGCAGTTTGGATTCAGAAAATGGTATATCTAGCAGATATTTTTACCTATTTCAATGAGCTCAACGCATCGCTCCAAGGAAAAAATATCAATATCTTCAAGGTTGAAAGTAAAATTGACGCTACTGTTTTAAAATTGAAATTTTGGGCAGATTACATTTTGAAAGGAAATATTGAATGTTTTCCTAATTTGCACAATATTTCAGTGAACAGTAACGCTAATCTCGATAAAAATGTAAAAAATAATTTGGTCCAATATTTATCGGATCTGCAAAAAACATTTCTTAAATATTTTCCTGTTTAAAAAGAAAAATTATCTTGGATTCAAAATCCTTTTCAAGACTGTGATACCTCCGAACTCCCAATAAAAGAAAGAGAACAAGAAATTGATATATCGACCGACACTAAATTGAAAGTAAAATTTAATCAAATTGATATTAAGCATTTTTGGATTGACATTAGAAATGAATATCCTGAAATTGCCAAAAGAGCTGTGAAACATCTAATGTCATTTGTATCAACCTATATATGCGAAAAATCTTTCTCTTTGTATGCTGCCACAAAAACAAAATACAGAAACAGATTGGATGCTGAAGATGATATTAGGTTGCAGGTTTCAACAATTATTCCCGATGTAAAAATGCTTTGCGATAAAAAATAAGCACAGCCAAGTCATTAAAAGAATTTTCTTTTTATTAATTTGTTATAATTTAAAATATTTTTCTTTTTGTTAATTATTCATAAAATGTATTCTAGAAAATAAATAAAATAAAACCTGATTCGCTAACTCACTATTCATTGTCTTATTAAGATGTTTGTATTAAGATTAAATAAAGATACAAGAATAATTTTGCGAATTTGAGTAGAAAAAAGCTTTAATAAATTATTTTATCTGCTACTTAAACATGAAGTTCCTTCAAGAAAACCATGAGCTCGAAGGGTTCCTAAAAGTGTAAAAATTTGAAGACATCTGTCTAAAGTATAGTAAATTCAAACTGATATCACATTTGGATGTCATACTAGCAACTATTATAAGGAATGGAAATGATTATTTCGACAGTCAAGTGAAGGAATAGGAGACCATTGGACAATCTATTAGGGATCTGGAGTCATCAAAAGGTTAATAACCGCTGATTTAAATAAAATAAATGCATATGAAATATATTAAATAATTTTGAAACCATTGTTAAGATTATCCGGAAAAACTCTCACTGAACTCTTACAAAAAGACACTGGCTGTAATTCTCAAGTATTCGAGATTCTCCTACACGGCTCTTAGTGACATGAAGCTTGCCCACTCCTGATATATGCGAACAAGTTATTCGCTTACCGACCAATCGTACGACTTGACTGGTCGGTAAGCGACCAATCGTGGTTCTACGATCAAGTCGGTGGGAACGGAACACGGTCATCAAGTGAGGAGCAGTCGAAAATGGTTTTAATTACTGATTATTTGTAAGAAACAAGATTTTGATATTTGATTAAAAGAACAAAAAATACGACAAAATTTTCAAACAAATAAATAATCAAATTTCGACAGGCAGCCATATTAAATTCAAGTGTCACATTAACAAGCTTATTATCTCTAATTAATAAAAATATTATTGAAATTTTAAGTTATTAGTTTCGTTAATGTGCAATTATAAACAAAGCAGAATGAAAAACATAAGATGTCATTATATTACTTTAACTGAATTTAAATTTATTATTTCAGTTTAAACTACAATAAAATAAAAACAAATACTTATGCAGAGGAGTGATATATATGAGTGTTAGCATACCACTCTTTCCTATTAGTTTTACTTATATCATTACTTTAATTCTTATATTTATGGATAGTCTATAAAACTATTAAGTGACTAATGTAGTGAATTATTATTATAAAATAAATTTATCTTGTCCTTCAGATTTTTGGATTAACTTCAATCATTAATATCTTCTTGTTTTAGCTGGTTCCATTCTTACAAATATAGATTTCACTGTTGATCCTTGTCAAAATTTTTACCAATTCGCTTGTGGATCGTATATGAAGTACAAAGACATATATAGTCCCGAAATACGCAGTTTCGCTAATTTAGCCGGCTATATTCTTTATAAATCGAAAGGTAAATAATTACTTTTTCATTTAGTATTATTATTTATCATTAAGAATATTCAATCATTTTGTTAAACTTAATTATATTTTAGAAGTACTAGAAAAATCCGACTTTTTAGATGATAACGATTTCTATCATAAAGTAAAAAGATATTATCAATCCTGTTTAAATAAACGTAAGAAACATCATTTAAAATTTTAATACTATTAAAATAATATTACTGGTTGTATAAATAATAATTTGTTAAAAATTGCAGCTACTCTTTTTCCTGAAATAGTAGAAGAATTTTTAAATGTGACTCAGCTATATAGTTGGCCCATTTTTGAAGATTCTCGCTCAACGTCGGTAATAGAAAAGGTTGCTGTTCTATCAGAGATTTATGGCGGCACTGGATTTCTATTTGAACTTTCAAGAGGAAGTAATAACACATATATAAGGGTATATTTCCAATGAATTCAAATACAAAATTTTAATATTAAATTTGTATTTTAATATTGATCTCTTAACATTTAAACTAAGTTTCAAAAAAGTAATCTAGTTACTAAACTTGTATTTCAAGTCAATATCAGATGATCCCAAAAATAATGCAAATTTTATACTGTATTTGTTAAAACATTATTTTAAAGCTTTCACAACGTTGTGTGAGTATTATTGATTCAAATACAGAATATATATTTGACTAAAATAGCAAATAAAAAATATACAAATAAAAATCATAATATGAATAAAAATTAATATGATAATTTAAACTTTATGAATTAGAAATTTCTGTCCACTTCTTAATTTATTTTAAATTTATTAAAAAGATAGTCTAAAATCCTCGAAAACTGCAATATATAGAACTATAATTTAACAGTTTCCGCGATATATTAGAATATCAACGATACTATATTTGAATATACAGAAAATCAGGAATATGTGATACTTAGTGCGAACCATCACTCCAGTCAAAGCGACATCCAATAGATAGACTGACGTTATCTGAAAAAGTGTAAGTATTCGGCGCCAGTTTTTCTAGATGTATGCAGCACAACGATCTAAATACTGTATATGGATAGACTGCTTAATTCTAGCTATTGAAATGGTGGAGTTACCGGGAATAATACTGCATATTGGAGTATTACATGTTTTTTTTAATTATTTGGATCTGGTCATCATATTTGATAAAATAAATGGAGTACGTCTGACCCCAAAACAAAGTGAATTTGTTATATTGTCGATTTTACGACGTTGCTGGTGGGATGAACCAATGTGGTAGGACGGCTTCAATCCTTACTACTATTGAGCAGTCTGTTCATATATTTAAATAGTTGATACAGCAGATAGAGATTCTTTAATAAACTTTTTCCTACTGATCTTTCGATCGGTACTGCTCTCATTCCTAAGATGTTAATATAAACTTGTACTTTATAGTGTAATTGATTAGAGACATTTGTTTTCATTTTTTGTTTTCTAATATATTGAAGAACTTAATAAATCTCTTTTCAAATAATAATTAAACAGAAGTTCTTAGAATTAAATCTATATATATATATACAATGCAATGTTTGTCCGATTTTGCAAAGTTTTTCGCAGCGTTTGATTCCTTGGGATCAAAATTGGACTAGATTCTTTTCGCGGCTCTGCGGTAAAAAGTACTTTATGACATCAACTATTATTACGTCATCGGTGACGTAACAATAGCTGATGTCATAAAGTAGGCTACTTCGCTTGCATGACCTCACAGTATATAACAATTAATGGAATGACCATGAAGTCCCGTCGCCGTCGTTATATATTGAATAAATTAAACTTTACCAGTTTAATTTATATTAATAAAACTAGAAACGAAAACATAATAAATTCCAAATGCTAGAATAGATTATATGACGTCATCATGATATAACAATGAGTGACGTCACAATGATGTCATCATCATCATGCCGATGTGACGTAATGTGATCAGCCAGCTGATTCTAAAAGTTATAATAAATGAAATATATGGACAGATGGTACTTCTGTATAGTTTTTTGTAAACTATTTGATAAAATCTATAAATCCATGGGCCCATGCCCGGCTGGATGGTTGTGCTCCAACTTTCGGTTGAGTGCACCATGTGTGTGGGGAGCCTTTCTACGCTGTCAAAGTGGCCTTTGCCAAAAATAAAACAAAAATTAGACAAAAATTTGGCCTGTTAAAAGGAGGGCGATTAAAGTGAGAACGGGTATGAAAGAGTCTACTGTATATATTTTAAATTAAGTAATGATTATGTCACATTGACATGATGATGATGATATCATTATCGGGCATATTTTCTCCGGCAATATCATCATCATCATTCCAATGTGATGATCCCAAAAATATTGTTATTCCAATGTGCCAACCAATGTGTTCCATCATGCCAATGTGACGACCCCAAATATAAATCAGTTGCAGAAATATATTATAGTTTCACTATAACATATTTCTACAAGTGATTTATATTTTTTCAAAATTTATTTTGAAGGCAGGATACAGCAAATATTAAACAACTTATTTCTGATAAGGTGTTTATTTTGTAATTTGTTGAACATATTGCTGAATATGACATTGGCTTAAAACAATAAAAGCAAATTCATAGTTCTGATGAAAATATTCTTTATTTCTTGAAATTTATTTTTATATTACCTTTTAAATTAATGAAAATTAGGTAAGAATTAGATCGCGTATCTCTTTCTCAATATTGCCTAATTTGTTATTAGGCAATATTGAGAAAGAGATACGCAAAAAATTTTACAATATTGCCTACTTTGTTGCTATTATTATAAACTATTTAATATGTTAGCATTAAAATTTCTAATTGTCATATTCAAGACTTTATACTAGGATTACTCATCATGGAACCTACTTTATACAGTGGTGCCTCGCAACTCGACGTCCCGCAATTCGTCGGTCTCGCAATTTGACATTTCAGTTTCACGGGTTTGCACATGCGCGTGCATGGAATTGTGTGATGTCATTTGCTATTTGTCAGCTCTTTTTGGGCTACCATAGTGTTTGCCCGTGTTGTATCTGCTAATTTCCAATTCATCCTTTTTCAGAAAGTAAAAACATTGTAATTATTATTAATTTTTTGAGCGAAATATAAAGATGAGTTCAAAGAGAACTGACCAGAGGAATAATTCCGAAAAGAAGAACACTTGACTGAGCAAAGAGACGAAAAAAAAATTGCAGATAAAGTGCAGAAAGGTAGAACAATTAAAATGTAACTCGAGTATGACGTTCCTAGGACAAATGTGGCAACGTTTTGCAACAGAGACAGAAGATTATAGGTGCAAGGGTGTCTGCTGGAAGACTTCATTCCAACATCCAAGGGCTAATAAATTGTGTGTTGTTTATAAAATAGTGCATTTTGTAATTTACTGTGTTATACAATAATAAAACGCATATAATAAAGTAAATAATATAATTGTATCTCTCTCACCTCACTTGTTAGGGTAGTAGAATGAGGACCGATAAAGAATTAATCAATTTTTCATAGTCTTATATGGGAAATGTTGTCTCGCAATTCGACAGTTTCTCAATTCGACATTACTTCGGCGACGGATTAGTGACGAATTGCAAGGCACCACTATATTACATGGTTCTCAAAGAAGATCAGGCAGTATTAATGATGGCCACGAGTAAAAGCGAAATCAAAATAAATCCGACAAATGATAGATTACAAATATATGAAATAGACCATATTCAACAACAAAAGTTGAAATTACTGTTCTATAGTATGAATTAGAGAAATTTATATAAAATTCAGCATATATTTTAAGGAAATTTTCTAAAAGTTTCTCGAATATTTAAAATTTATTAGGAGATCTGAAAAGTTTAAATGTTATCTACTTTTAAATATAAATAGTTGGAAATACATGACAAATTGATGTGTCATACAAAATCATCTTTAAATGTAAAAGATAATTAGGAAGTAAACTCGTAAAAAATTACCGTAACTAAAGAAAATCCTCTTCTGAAATTTGAATGACTATCGCTTAAACCAGGGGTCGGCAAACTGCGGCTCGCGAGCCACGTACGGCTCTTGAAAAATATATATTTCTTTAGTTTTATAGTATTGCTTCTGACGAAACATAAGACAAATATTCATTTAATGTTCAAATTACAATATCGCACACGTATTTCTAAAGTGACACAAGTCAAAAACGAACGTTTTGAGAAAATTGGAAAAACAACGAAATCAGCTTAACTAAAAACCATTATATAACTAATAATTTTTTTCAAAATTTGTAATCTTTTGAAACCATTTATTAGGAAAATGGTTTCAAAAGATGATGGAGGATTGCTTCCCAAGTTATAAAATGGTGCCAACATAAAAATGCAAGTTTTTGACATGTGTCACTTTAGAAATACGTGTGCGATATGATTTCTTACATAAAAAGATATATCCTTGCTTGTCATCTTTTATTATATAGTTATATAACCTTATTGCAGTGGTGACGGTGAATTCCATTAAACTAATTGTCTCGTTACGTAAAGTATTCTTCTTTATCGATCGTTGTAGTGCAACTCAATTGTTCGTTTTCATTACATTCCTTTCCTTCTCGATAAAGAAATAGTTTTCTTCTATTTAATTTTTCTTTCATAGATGTAATTCCTGTTTATAGATAATACTTTGCCAAATGAAATATAGATTGCAATTAACCAAATTTAATTTGTCTAATTATTTTAATTAAATATTATGTTTTATATCAGAAATAATTTATGAATATTTCATTATTTTTGCTACAATAAATTGCTGCAAGAAAGAATGTCTAAAATTGTATATAAAACAGCCAATTTAATAGAAAGAATCAGAGAAAATAAGCTTGATTTCTAAAAATAGTTATTTTTCTTCTACCGTTTTCCATCTAATTAAATTAAATTTTAGGCAATACAGTACTGTACTCGTAAATAGTGTTTGGCTCCCGGAATTTCCCGGGAAATCCGCAAAATTTATAAATTCCGAATCGTGGGAATTCTGCATATTTTTCCCGGGATCAATTTATTTTTTATTTACCGCGAATAGATGTTATTTTACTTGTCATTTGGTAATATCTTCATTTTGAGCAATTAAAACAAAAAACAGTAGATTGAAATTTAATTCGAATACAAAATTAAAATAACTGAGCAATCATATATAATTTGTATTGACATTAAATCTAGAACGGCTTCATATTGAATTTGCAACTTCCATGCTGCTAATGTGCATAAATTAATTAATGTAAAATATCAAAATTTTCATTTTATCGACATCTTTTTCATCAAATGGCATGAATATAATTAAGTTTAGAGTTTAAAACCTTCAGTTTAGTTCCATGATATCTTCATCAGATCAAGGTTTAATAAAATGATAAAGAGATCGAAAAAATTCATAAAAAGTATAAAATATCCCAAAATAATATAATTATAAAGTTGCCAAAATTGGTCAAATTAAGATAGGCCTAAAACAAATCTATTCCTACATGTTTTAAACATATTCTGAAAATTTCGTATTGATATGTTAAATTTTTGGCAAGACTTGGATGTTACAAGTCGAGCACCTTTCATAAACCTATAGTCTCGAACCACGTCACTATACGCTTCTAACCACGTATTATGTATTCCAAATATTAATTTTTTAGCATTAATAGTAAAATTTTTTAATTTTATTTTTAGATATACTTATTTCATTGGTGAGATAATTCTGCAGTGAAGCATTTGCTTGCACCTAGAAGATCGAATTCGATTCCGGATCCCCTCTTCAGATTTTTTCAAAAGAGGCTAGGGCTTAGGCCATTTTTAAAAAATCTAAAGTCTAATGGCTATTCTCTATCTAGTGTCCGATGTCATGATTGTGGGTGGACAGAAGACAGCTCTTCATCTATAGATCGATGAAGTTATATAAAATTAATACTTAAAATAAAATTTAATACTCAAAATAATACTCTATTATTTTATTTTAATAGTAAAATCGGCTAAAATAGATAAATTTTATAGAAAATCTATTGTTATTATCTGATATATTTCTTCTTAAGTATAAAATATTTTGTTAGATTGTAATATTTTCGGGTTTTTCAATGCAAATGTAAAAATATGTTAATAATATAATAATTTGAATGATAATATAAGCAAATCTTATTTTTTTATTAATATATTATCAAAAACAAACAAATACCAGAGTCATAGGTACAAAATATAAAAAATCCCAGTTCCCAAGAATTCCCTGGAAATTTATTTTTAGGAAAAAAGGCCGGGAAAGCCAGATTTTGCTTGCAAAACAACTGATGAATAAAAAATAAGAAATATCATATCCTATGTTGATCTACATTATTTCTCTTTAAATGGAAATGTAGCTTATCTAACAAAATCTCGAGAATAAAAATAATGTTTTTTGATGTTTCTAAATTTTAGCAATATTAAATAATAATATTACTTATTGATTTTATTATATATATTACAAACTAGTGTATATATGGGTACAAAATATAAAAAATCCCAGTTCCCAAGAATTCCCTGGAAATTTATTTTTAGGAAAAAAGGCCGGGAAAGCCAGATTTTGCTTGCAAAACAACTGATGAATAAAAAATAAGAAATATCATATCCTATGTTGATCTACATTATTTCTCTTTAAATGGAAATGTAGCTTATCTAACAAAATCTCGAGAATAAAAATAACGTTTTTGATGTTTCTAAATTTTAGCAGGTTTAAATAATAATATTACTTATTGATTTTATTATATATATTACAAACTAGTGTATATATGAAAAATTTATATGATTTAAAAATAATTTATTTTCTTATGTTTTGAATTAAGTAAAATAAAAATTGAAATTTATATAAATTAGAACAAAAGTAGTGCAAATAAGAATGCTATTAATAATTTTAATTTTCAGAAAACAATTAACTTTTTATTCCTTTCAGCATTTCAGAATAGATGAAATCATCATATCTATTTTCCTTGATTTTAAACCATTACCTATTTTTTTAGAAAGTGATAGATCCATTTCAGGATCCAAATACTAGCCATCTACAATCATGATAGTATCGACTAATAGATAGAGGATAGCTATTAGACTTTAATTTTTTCAGAAGGGCTCAGGCCAAACATCATCTGAAAAAATCTAAAGGGAGGGATCCGGAATCGAATTCGATCCTCCAGGTGGGAAGTAAATATTTCACTGCAGGATTAACTGAACAATGAAAAAAGTATACCTATAATTAAAATTAAAATTTTTATTATTAATGCTCTAAAGATAAACAAATATTATATTAAAATATATTTTTATTCATTAAAAGTTTTCAATTATAAAATCCATTAAAACAATCATTATTATAAAAATTATGTTGTATACGATATCTGGTTGAGTATCTGATGCCACAGGATTAACAGATTTTTTTTATTAAGGATCCGCATTTTGCTTATTAAAATCCATCCTTAATATTTAGGCCAATCTAGCGCGGATGTTGGCTATAAGAATTCTAAAATGACTGCTCCATATCCACTACTATTCCTCTTCGTGAAATAATGCATTATACTCTAATCTTTTGTGACTGTAATTTATAAGGGATTTCAATTGTTCTACTGTTTTGTTTATTTACATCATAATCCAAATGGAAGAAAAGGTCATTTGTAAAAAGTACAATTCATAATACAGTACTTACCTTCATTTATGCGTTATATTATATAAGAATCCCTTGATTAGTGCGGTTAATAAATCCTCGCAATACACCGCATATATCAAAACAGCACTAATCAAACTAATAAATCAATGGGAATAATTATAATGAATCCTGGAAAATATAAAAGTTATGTACATGTACTTTAAATCATTGAGGATGATTTAAAGTTCATGTATTTAAAAATTTATATAGTAAGAATTAAAATTTATTTTTCACAAAAAAATTATTTTTTACAAAATTGCATATATTTTGTAAAAAATAATTGCATGTCCGTACACATCGAGTACTGGAGAGGAACTGAAGACAAGGCTGTCTATATAATACAGTGGTACCTCGGTATACGTCCGCGTTGGAATACGTCCAACTTGGTATACATCCTGTTTGCATGCGAAAAATTTTGCTTGTATACGATCTTTATTTGAAATACGACCGACTCGCGTGCTAAAACTTGTATGAGTCTATTGTGTGTTCTCTTAAAAACACATTCCTTATATAAAGATTATAATAAGTCGTAATAGCATTGTCTGGAATGACCAGACAATGTCATATTTCCGAAATATCTTGAGGAGGGCAAAGTTCTTTGGACAGACTTTTAGTAAAAGTTAAACCTGATGAGTCTCAACAAGGTCCAAGTAGGGAAAAGAGGCAAAAAATAGAAAAACACAAGAATTTCAGATTCATGAAGTTTTATTGGAAGCGGACTACTCTCTTTCCAAACAGTAACATCATCTCCTCCCTTCTCAGTATCAGCCTAATAAGGCATTCGACTTTTCTCAGCAAGGTAGTGAGGTAAAATTTCATTTACAGTGATACCTCGGATCACGAACGTCTCGGTTCACGAACAAATCGGTCTACGAACACCATTTCCAAACAAATTTTGCTTCGCTTTACGAAGAATAAAAACCGTATTATTTAGATTTACATTAATTGCAATGGGAAAAATTGATTCGGATTACGAATTTTTCGGATCACGAACAGGGTCAAGGAACGGATTGTGTTCGTGAACCGAGGTATCACTGTAATAACATCAACCAAAATAACCACATCTAAATTTTCACAAATATCCTGTTTAATCTGCACTTTGCCAATAATAATAGGATTTTTTACATAGGAACGGATTAATTATTTTCCTTTTATTTCTTATGGGAAAAATTCGTTTGGTATAGGTCCTGTTTGATATAAGTCCAAGGATCTGGAACAGATTAAGGACGTATACCGAGGTACCACTGTATTGTGATATCTATTATTAGGTAGTTGCCATTCACGCTAAATTTATTAATAAATAAAATTACGAACGAATTTAAAATATAACAATTATGTGACGATAAATCGTAATATTAACAGAATTAAAAATAAATAAATTTATTGCAGTGCTCTAATCACGTAGATTACCTCAAGATTCATTTGCCAACGCTTCAGAGGTTTGCAAAAAAAAATCGTACATGTTGAAGCGCATTAATCAAATCTGGTACCGCATATATTAAGGGATAGTCTCAATTTTTTTTGCGCACTAATCAAAATCACTTTATTGCGCACTAATCAAGAGATTCCTGTAAATTGAAAATCCACTAAAAATGTTTCTTATATTATTGAAAATTTTCATTATAATAAGAATCTAAAAAATGATTATTTAATGTTTAAATAAATTTATAATAAAATCCTTTAATACATAAAATATAAGCGAATTATTAATAAATAGATTGTTTGATGCAATTAGAAACTGCTGAAATGATTAAAGATGAAAACAAAACAATAGAATCAAAATCACATTATTCAAACTAATCACTTTATTGCGCACTAATCAAGGGATTCCTGCAAATTGAAAATCCCCTAAAAATGTTTCTTATATTATTGAAAATTTTCATTATAATAGGAATCTAAAAAATGATTATTTAATGTTTAAAGAAATTTATAATAAAATCCTTTAATACATAAAATATAAGCAAATTATTAATAAATAGATTGCTTGATGCAATTAGAAACTGCTGAAATGATTAAAGATGAAAACAAAACAATAGAATCAACCAAGAAATCGTTTTTAATTGTAGCGAAAAAATGAATTTATGTAATTCTTCATTTATTTATTTTTTCTTATTTATTGGTTTGCAATAGACTAGTCTTTACAAGCATAGCTTTAATTAATCATTATATCATGACAAAAAGTTAATTTAATGATTTTTTATACAGATACCAAATCAAAGAAGAAAATACAATCAACAAAATTTTTTTAATGGTAATATTCATGATATTTCAATAATCAGCTCACATCTACTGCTAAATTTCAAATTTATAATTATATATTTGAATAATACTAATTGAATATTTTAAATTATAACTATTCTTGCTATTCATCTACATAAAGTATTGCTATTATTTGGCAAATTTTTTTTTTCTTTTGATACAATATATTAGTTTCTTCTTAAATTTTTTCTGGCGATTATGATAACCACTCTTATGATGTATTTTAATATTTTGAAATATTATAGCCGCTTTTTTACTTTATTATTTATTTTTACGAGCATTATTAAAAATAATATTTTGTAATAATTAATTAACATAAAAAAGATAATAATAAATATAATAATTCATAGACTGTAATTTGGATTTTATGTTTTTCCGCGCGGGTATAAATTTAAAATATTTTCCATCCAATTCGTTTTCATACAAATTTATAGAAAATTTTCTCGAAATTAACGATATCGTAAAACTGAATTTCTTGAATTTTATGATACGTCAGCAACTTGATCTTAAAATATTTATTTTGCTTTATATCATGTTTGCAGTGAACTTTGTGCGCACGAATTTGATCATGCGTAAAAAGTGAATCTGTTAGCCATTGACTTGATAACCATTAACTTCCGCCATTACTATGCAGTTCTTTTCTCTCATATTGTCTTTGTGTGTTTACTGATCTGATTGACTGCTTTGTTCTTTTGGATTTATGATTTCAAATACAGTGACTATATTTTATTCCTTTTGCTTTTAGACTCCTTTATGTGTGTTTTTTCGTTTGGATTAAATTGTTATTTCGAACTCTTAATACTTTAACATTTGCTCACGTGTTTTGTTGATTAATTTTGTTATTTCCTATTTAAAAAATGGCAGAAAAGAAAGTTATCTGAAACCAAAGTTGATTTTAAAAAAGTGAATTCGTTTATAGGAACAAGAATGTCTCTCGCTAAAGAATTATATGTTTCGACTTTAATTAAACACTATCGCAAAAAAAAAATCGAACTAACACTATATTTTGTTCGTTTTCCTTCACTTTATACACCATTTATCCCTCTGAAGAGCATAAAATCCTAGTAACAGTCTATCAGCAATAATAAATCGAACTAACACTATATTTTGTTCGTTTTCCTTCACTTTACACCATTTATCCCTCTGAAGAGCATAAAATCCTAGTAACAGTCTATCAGCAATAATAATAAAAAGAGTTTTATTATGTGTTTATTTTATATTCTTCTATTATCTATATTAATTTATTTTTAGCTTCAAGGAAAAATTTTTATTATACGATATTTGATTTTAATTACTATAATCTAAATTTTTATTTTTTACTTGTTTTTTTTTAACACTTCCTCTCTCTCTTCCACATCAATACCTACAGTTTCAGATCAATCCACTGAAACAAGTTTCTCGCCAAATCCAATTTCGGCTTTCGAAACTACCTCGTTTCTGGAATCGTAATTTAATTTTCTACAAATGTAATTTAATACCTTTAAATAAATTTGTAAGCTATAAATAATATGTGTATACTAACAGTTGACTATTTGTACTAACAGTTGAAATAAATTAAAAATATTTAAAAATTTGTATTTACCTTCAAGTAATCCTTTTAAAGTACTTTATAAATGGAGAAACATGTTTCTGGTATAATGTAACACAGAGCTGGCGCAGAAATACTAGTTGAAACTTTAGGTCTTGAAGAGACCGCCCAGTTGCAAAGAAACGAAGAGTGGCTGCTAAACGTTCTTCTGGGCGGCCGGATGGACGAGTGGTAACGCGTTTGCGTACCACGCTGGAGGACCCGGGTTCGCGTCCCGGGTCTGGTCCCGGATTTTTTTCGGGGTGCTGGGTCCGGCCCGGTGATCCCCGTCCTTCACCATCCGGCCCCCCTCCACGGGTG
>AYEL01084449.1:0-58696 GCA_000484575.1 Olivierus martensii
GTATAAATGGTTTTATTTTTGATTCAAATATAAGTTAATTAAATAAAAATATAAGTTAATTTTATTTTTTATTATTGTTTTTCTTATATTTGGTTAAAAAATTTTTTATGAATATGTTATTGAAATTTCTCATAACCTTCTCTGTTCATATTACAGTTTAAAAACTGGAATAAAAAAAGAGAATTAAATGAAGTAAATTCAATATTAACATCTAAAAAGGCATATGTAAAATAATTCACATATATCTGGATGTTTTTAAGTATAATGAATAAAAGTTGTGACAAGAAATTCTTCTCAGACATGTGATACATTAAACTGAATTTTATCATAAGTTCAAACTTCTAGAAGAATTAACAAGACTAATTACTGCTGATCACCATAATACATATCAAGTGCAAAATAAAAAATTAGGAATGGAAATATCTAGAAGAAAAGAAATTTTGCAATCTATTTGGGATAGACAATTGCAAAGTTTATGTGAAATTTCAGGGTGTAAAAATACTAAGGAAATGTGATTTATTAAAATTTTTAAAATTGCATTCAAAAAATATTACACATTTAAATGGCAATTTTGCATTTATATTACAGTAATGTATAGATTTCATATTTTGAATGCATTTTGTTGCAGATTCATAACCAATAAAAAATTGATTGATTGTAAATTGATTCATCACCACCAATTAAATTGATGATTAATAATATGTCATATTTGTCTGTAATGTTGTTAGAGGACACTTCAAATGTAAAATAGAATTTAGGCACACAAAATTATGATACTTGATTTCATAAACAATATTTTATATAAATCTTCTAAAATAATTGATTTAGCAAATTACTTTAAATTTTAAAAAGTTTCATTTTATTTTGTTTTATGTTGGGCTGTTAAGCTATTTTATAATTTGATTTATTCTTTTGTAATTTGGTTGAATATTGTGCTGTATAATTAATCAAACTGATATGGATACAAGATGATATATTCCAGCCCTGGCCAATCTAAATTGTTCTGCAGGCCACCTGGAAAACTTTCGGTTTTTTGTGGGTCACACATTAGATAAAACAATATTTAAAAAATAAAAATAATTGAATATCATAACAGTTTTATTAAAGCTTGGTTCTTAAATCTACATCAATGAGATATCTGCTTTTCTTTGCAATCACTCAATTTTTGTAAGTTTATTTCAATATTGATAAGCACATCTTAACTGATTTTCCACATTTTTATCTGTAATTGAAGCATGAAATTTGTTTAATAAACTTTATTTTTGAAAAGAATTTCACAAACTTATGTAGATCCAAAAACACAATTTTTTTGATCAAAAACTCTTTAGTTGAGATACTTTTCTTGTATAATATGTCTTGTAAAAAAATCTATTTTGGATATTTTGGCATAGATGTGTTTTAATTTGTTGTTACACTGTAAGTCAATTATTTCCATCTATAGACTTTCTGAAATAATAGAAATATAGAGAACAAAACACTTCAAACATTTTATTTATTTTGTGAGTTTTGAGAAATGATTCTCAAAGGCTACTGAAAGTTTTATTTCTTCTTCAGTATACTTCAAGAAATTTCTATGATTGTCATTTTTAAGGTTGTTTAACAAAGGAAAATGATCAGCATTACCATTTTTAAATTGGCAGTCAAACAACAATAATTTGATTTGGAATGCTTTGATATGATACAAGCATCTACAATTAATTATCTTTCCCTCCAACTCCTTATTTAGTTGATTAATTTTTCAGTTATATCTACCAAGAAACAACATAGATCACATAGTCATTCTTCATTACTTAATTTGAGTATTGGTATTCTCTCCTTGTACATAAAAATTTAAATTTCTTTTCTTAAAAAAATTTCAAGTAATTTCCACAACTCAGCCATTTTATATTTGTAAAATACACAATATTACCATATTCAGCACTTATTTCACCAATTCCTTGTACTGTTGATGTTGAAGTGCATGCAATCAAATGAAGTTAACTATTATAATAACCAAATTCATGTGTTTCATAGACAAAGTTTATGCACATCAATTTTGTAGATGTATAAAACAGTGCATAATAATCATTAGTTTTAATGTTTCTCATCTCTATCTCATAAGCAACTTCATAACTTTTTTATTTTTCCTTATAACCAGTGCTCCATCTGTTGTTAATCTAGAAGGTACCTTTAAATTCAAATTATTGTTAGACAAACATTTTTTTATAACTTGAAAAATATTTTCATTTTCAGTGATATCTTTCAAAAGATATAGATCAAGACAAAGATCAATATAGATAAAGATAAGAGGTATTTAAAAGATTAATAATTCTTCAGTCATTTGAAAAGAATCATTAACTCCATGGATAAATACAGCAAGTTAAGCCTAGAACACACCAATACATTTTTTGCACAGAATAGCAGAATGCAGAACAGTTTCATTCTGCTTTGGTTCTGTTTTCTGCAAAATATAGCAGGTAACAGACACAAATGCAGTTAAGAAATGAAAAGTGGCACCTTATGTCTTTCTTATATTTAGCAAACTGATAATTTATAAATAAATTCTAAAAACAATTTCAAATATTTTTTAAACATGAAATGTTTTCATTTTAAAACAAAATCATTATATTATATTTCCATTACACATTCTATTATAATTTTATGAATATAATATAATTTCTCTGTGGCAAATGTGATTGGAAGTTGGTTTCAGAATGATATATATTTATTACCTGTTATGCTATGCCATATGCCGATGGCTTTCCATATAGACAACTTTAAAACTACAGTACTCAATTATAAACAACTAACGTACAGGGGATAAACCATTTTACAAATTAATAACGAAAAAATGTTATCACATTTGACAGGTACTGATATATACATAATGTATAATATTAAAGGTTGTGTTTCAGAGAATGCAAAAATTCAAACACAGTACAATTTTTCTTTTTTTTTCCCTGCTACCATTTTTGTAATACCATCATTTATTCTCTATTTTGTATGAAGACATGTTAAAATTAACATTTGCTTCATATTTCTTTTTGGCTATCTCATTTTCAAATGAAATTACTACAGATAAATATGAAACAAATATTTACATTCAAATTCATGATTCAACTACATTCTCAAATATTTCTAATACTGCATTAATAATTGTTCATACAGCATATAAAAACTCTTTGTCATTATCTTGATATCATATAATAATTATAATCTCTTGGAGCATGACATCAAAATTTTCAAAATAAAAAATAATTGTAATTATGCTAACATTTATTCATATTAAAATAATCTTGTCAAAATGTGTTAACATTTTCTTAAGACAAATTTTTTTTAGAATTCATTAATTGTTGCACATTTTTATAAAAACTTATTTATTAATTTAATATTTATAATTTGATGATATATACAGTAATTTTATTTATATATTGATAAAGAATTGTGCAACATATATGCAATTAGTTAAAAATAGATAAAGAAGAAAAAATAAATGAAGGAGTGCTTGATAAACATACCAAAAAGGGTAAAGAGAGCATCGGGCGTGACCATCTACACAGTTCAGAACAGTTGTGGATCAGAGCAGCAGAGCAGAAGGATGGAAGGAATCAGTGACCCGAGCAAATCGATTAAAGAAGTCCATATTGGGAAAAACACCAGCAGGCGAAGTAGGGAAGATTAAAAAATAATAATAATAAAAAAAGATAATTATTAAATAAGTGAAATAATTTTTCCAGTAATTTAATACATGAACACAATAAATATTGTATATAATTCAGTTATATACAAATATATAGACTAAATTCCACAATTGATTATTGTTAATGTTATTTAGAGCTAATACATTAATGCAATTAAATTAAATTTTAATTTGGCTGAAATAGAAAAAATGCTATGGAAAATAAAGCAAAGAATTATTTCAGATTTAATAAAGAAAACACAAAAATATGAATTTTTATAAAGCTATGTTATTATCTTAGAAAAACTTTCTATACAGGATAAACCTCGGATAAGAGATAGAATGGATCGAGGCAAATATTAGTTAACTCATGTAGAAAAAAATCAGAATTTTTATGAATAAGTAGTAGCAAATATGAATAATATTTTATATATTTTTCATATATTTTTTTAAATTTTAATATTGACTTTTAATCTTAATTTTTCTAAAATGTGTTCTGATTCAATTACATTTAATGTATTGAATTTTTGTATGCACAACAACTGAAGATGCTGAAGAAGCTGTAAGTGTTTTTCTTAATGTAATAAATATAACCTGTTTATGGCTGATATATATAGGTAATCCTTGACCTGACCATTTGTACTTACAACTGTGATGTAATCAGCATATTCTATGATTGATCAATGCAATTCCATGTGTTTGAGTCCCTGACTGAATGGTCTGATATATGAAAAATATCCGTTTTGTGTCTGATTCTTGTAGTTTTGTGTTATTTATGTTAAGATGATGTACAGTATTCTAATAAATAATAGTATTAAGAAATCCATAAATTTTAGGCATTTACAATTTACAACAGTGAGGTTCAAAACCAAACTCAGTTGTAAGTTAACTACTCTATTTTATTAATTTACTATTATTCTTCCTATTATAGCTGCTCCTCCTTAGCACTTGAAGTTATTGCAATTGTAGCTATTTCTGTAACTAGTTGCTGAGATGGAGATTTTCTAGCTTTTTTCTTAATGGAGGACTCTAATTTCATCTGTTTGTCATCACAAATCTTTGCATCATAAATTGCACGTAAGATAAACTATCATTTATAAGTTGTGTTACCTTAGCAAAATGATCAGCATGTAATCACAACTTTGCAGAATGGTATATTTTATATACTGTATGCAATTATGAACTTAAATACAGATAACATAAAGAAAAAATCTGAGAGAAATAGACATGCATATTCTATTTAAATGATGTAAGTGCAAATATCTTCAATATATATTGAGTTTACTGTCCTAATTCATCAACAATATATATGCAAAACAATGTACATCATCACGACATATGTCAAGGACCTTCTGTATGGCTGAACAGATAACTAGGCAAATTTGTTGTTTCTTTTTATGCATATTCAAAATATACAGATAGGAAACTTTAATGAATCACTTTCACCTTCAATATGTGTCTATTGTATCATTTGAAGCCAAAATTATTCCGTGAGATTTGATGACTTAATTCAAACTAACCTAAACCAACTGAAGAAGTACCAGATACTAAACATAAAATTCGTTCTGCCATTGAGAAATATGAGAAGTATCTCAGAATTAACTTCCTGAGAGTAACTTCTCACAATCTTTAAGTATTTATGAACATTTTATTTAATATTGAAATTTTTTATAAAGCAGTTTATATTATAAATAATATATTTTGTCTTTTAGTACATACATAATAAAGATTTTTCTATTAGTAATATTGTTTTTTTTTTTTTTAAAGCATTTACATTTTGTGCAATTTATTTATAAAGTATAAATAAAAATAACAAAATATTAAAAGGAAGAAATAAAAATAATAAAATTTAAAAAGCCATATGTCCATTTGGCCAAATGTTTCTTCTTAAATAATTGTTCAGACAAATGTTTATCAGTTCAATGTCCATTTGGAGAAATGTTTGTCAATAAAATATCCATTGACCAGATGGCCATCCTTACAGTTCTAAGACAATATATCCAGCTGTTTAAAAGTTTATTTGTAAATTAAAGAATATTTATAACAAAGTATCAGTACAAAATAATTCCTATTTTCTACTATATTATGTATTGGTTTTATGAAAAATCTGAAAAAATTTTTTTTTTTTAAGTAGGAGAGCTTTCAAATTTGTTGACATCAGAGTCAGGAGGTCAAGCTTGATTTGATAAAAAATAATGAAGGGGATCAATAAATGTTCAAAATAATATGACATAGTTTATGGATCCTCCCTAACTGATTATAGTAAATTTTTGTCTACAAATATTGCACTATCCTCTGTTTTCTAATAGTTTAATATAGATAATAATTTCTTCATTTAATGAAGGTATTATGTATAAATATAAGTTCATATTCAATTTTGAAAACATTTAAAAAATAATAACTTTATTATTCTTTATCTAATGAATATGGGAAAATTGTGAAAGAAATTTTCCCATATTCATAAAAAAAAAATATGTCATGGACTATGGGAAAATTATTATTAAATGTATTATTATAAATTATATCCTTATATATGAAAAAATTATAAAAATGTTTGAGTTTTTGTATATGTATTTTATTTGAATTTGAAATATATATTAAAATGAAATCATTATAGTTAAAATATTTTTTTGACATCTGTTTACATTACAATAAATACAGTACAAGATGCAATAAATACCAAAGTTCCTTAGTTTCAGAGATATGAAGATGCCTAAGTCTATAATTTTGCCTGAATATTTATAAAGTGAAAAAAAAAATCTATTAAGTAATTTATTTTTTTGACAAAATATCACTAATGGCATTAAATTCTTTTTATCTATGCTTATTATTCTTATCTAGCCATTCTAATGATCATGATACATATTTGTATATGTTATGGGTAAAGTCTAGATTTAGATAATATTAACATTATCTAGACCAGTGTTTCCCCAAATATGTTCCGCTGAAGTTCAATAAGTGTTCTGTAAAAATTATGAAAATTAATATAAGTCTGATAATGATTTTAAATGTTGTGCCAAATTGAAACTAGAGTGGCTAATTTATACACACTATTTTCATGTGTTTTATTTTACATAATTACAATTTGATAATAAATATTTGTTTTGTTTTCTTTACTCTTATACTTACTTGCGTAATTTATTTATTATTAATATCTACCTACACTGTAAAAGGTGTTCCGTGAATATTTCAGGATTTGTGAAGTGTTCCGTCATAGAAAAAGTTTGGGAAACTCTGATCTAGATAGACAATGTTGACATTATCCAAAATACATGGACAATGTTTAACAAGACAGGTGGCTGTCTTGTTAAACAAGTGGCTGTTTATTATTTTTTGATATTTATCTGGATAATATTGATATTATCCCTCTGCTCTTGGATAATGTCACATTCTAAGTTAGAAGAAAGAATTGCACATGTACAATTTTTGTTTATTAGCCTTGTGGCTATATATCTGTATAGAAGTAACAATGCTGTCTGATGTGAGTGTAGATGAAAAACAGTTTTACTAGGCATTCAACAATATCTTGTGTAATAAACATGATAACTCAGTACATTTGATGAATGATAAGTATCAGGAAATTGTAAGTGAAACTAAATATGCTAAACTGGAAGAAACGAAGACCTTGCTTTCTTATTGCAGACTTAAACAATTCAACATAATCACCATAAACCATGAAGAAAAACTGATAGCTCTAGTGTCTGATGGTAATATTTCATTTTTGTACTTTCTTAGTAATGAACAGTTATTTGATATTTTATTTCAAACACATATCAGTGTTAATCATGGAGGAAGCATAGGATGATGGTGGAATTAAAGAAAAAAATACAAAAATGTGATTCAAGTAGTAGTTTTACTGTTTTTAAAACTATGTATTTGTGTCAAAAAAATTGGCATCTCAAAAATAGGGGTTGGTTATACATCTGATGGTTTTTTCCAAAATGAATAGCAGGGTCAAGTGGACTTAATAGATATGCAATCTCAGGCTGATGGAAACTATCATTTCATAATGGTCTATCAAGACCACCTGACAAAACTTGTTCAGTTGAGAGCTATAATGTCAAAAAAGGCAGAAGAAATAGTGAAACATTTGAAAGACATATTTTATATTTTTGGAGTGCCTGCTGTTTTACAGTCTGATAATGGCCAAGAGTTTGCAAAAAGAATAGTAGATGAGCTCAAGTTAATGTGGAAGAGTTTGGCCATAGTCCATAGTAAATCCTGACATAGTCAAAGTCAGGGAAGTGTAGAAAGGGCCAATCAGGACATACAAAATATGCTGTGCACTTGGATGCAAACAGTAATTAGTCAGAGGATTTGAGATTTGTCCAGATGATGAAAAATAGAGCTTATCATGATGGAATACAAAGATCATTATGAGACATTGTCACCATATGAGGCAATGTTTAGAAGTGATAAAAAAAAAGATATTTCCTCATTTTCTCTACTCAAAGAAACAACACAGAAAAGTGAAATGAAGTTGTAAGAAGTGCTGACAATGTCAGGCAACCAATTGCTGAAAATAATGATGACAATGAAAATGCAATTCTGGCAGAGGACGATGCTGGTAACAAGGATATAGGTAAATTGAATGCTGTTGAAGCTGGAACAAAACATTCAAAAAAAAGATCCTTTGCTCATCATGTAAAGTTGAAATTTCAAGTTTAAATGATGTAAGCAATAAAAAATCATTATACTCGCTTTGTGAAAAGAAGAAATATGTTGTAAAAAACAGACATCATGCCAAAGAAAGTCTGTTCATCCAAGTTAAAAAGATGAAATTTAACTCCAACAAGTCATTTCCTCTAGCTGAATTTGGGAAATAGTGAGAGTTCAAATTCCTGAAGTGGACAGATTATAAATGGATCATAGAAATGTTCTTTTTGTAGTGTTATCTGTCAAATATGATAAATATTACACATTTGTGAATAAATATGGAAAACTTTCTGAATCTTACACAAGAAACCAGTTTACTGTGTGCCATGAAAAGTTAGTTTCAGTAAACAATATTTTGAATGTAGAAAAAATTTCTTTGAAAAATTAGTAGTCCTTTCTGGAAGTCAAGGATTTAAGAAGTGTTTTTGCAAAGGTAAGTGTGAAACAAAAAATGTAAGTGTAAAGCTTCAGGATTTCTTTGTAATAATAAGTGCCATTCAAATCTTGATTGTAAAAACAAGTAAAATAAATTTTAGTGTAATAAATATTTATATTAATTTTTATTTGTATATTATTTTCCTATATCAACTATTTTCTTATTTGCATTTTTATATCACTTATTTTAATTATATTGTAATTTCTTATATGATAAATTTTACTCTCTTATTATTTGTGTGTTTCAGTTCAGAAATCCTCATTTTACTGTAGTGTGTTGTAGCTACTGAAATCTAAATAATATCTTGCATTATTAGTTCTTAAATAAAGTAATTGTTTATTTAAATTATTATTATTACATATAAATAAACGTAGTAAAATAAAAAATTATATAATTTCTATGTTTTTTTGAGTCTCCAGAACGAATTAATCAAATTCCCATAAAAACCTATGGTAAATCGATGATCGGTTAACGAACAATTCGGATAACGAACATTGTCTTGGAACGGATTATGTTCGTTAACCGATCACCCACTGTTTTTTTTCAAAGTTTTTTTCTTAAATTTACTATTCCAAAATTGTGTCTTCTACACTGCCATATATTATAAGCCGACAAATACGGCCTGAATACAGTATATAAAACATTTAATAAACAAAAGAAAACTTTTTCTGCTCATAATCAATAGTATTTAAACAATAGTAATTTGGATTCTTTTACAGTTCTGTATAATAGTGAAGTGTTTCCATCTATCTGTGAAACGTTACTTACAAAAGGATTAAGTCTAAATTTATTTTTATTATAGTTTAAAAATTAAAAATTCTATTGTATATTTTTATATTCAGTTATTTTTCAATAAAGTGTTTATGAAAATGAATTGAATACTAGAAATATTGGGCTGAGTCGGATACATTTGCTAAGTATTTATAAATGTGATCAAATACAGAAATATTTCATAGTATTTTATTAAACAAAACTGTTATTTATTGTAATGAAGCAGTTTCATTAAATGAAATACCGAAAATCGGCTAAATATCTGGAAAATCATAAATTATAATATCTCTATTTTAAAAGTACCATATATCGTTTCAGAAGTTCTAATAATATTTGTTTAACGATTCCGCCTTTATATAAATCGTTAAAAGTTTCCGGAAGAATGCCTAATACTGAAGTAGACTTTTGTATGTGCAATAATTAAAACCAGCATTATTAGAGAAGTCATTAAAATCGGCAACCCTTTAGGAAATTTGTTATTCAGTTCAGCACGACTATTCGTTTCTCTTTTTACCATTCATCTCATTCAAAATAAGTAGTAGGCCCTACATATATTAAAAAACAAGATGTAGCTTTATGCAATTTATAATAATCTAATTATATAAAAATTAGGTGGAGATAAAAAACTACTAGAAAAAAAATTTAAAAGCTTTATTTCGTATTTTCTGATATTTTATTCAATAAATTTAGTTTTGATTATTGATTCAGTTTATTAAGTAATCGGTTGCGAAAATTTCATCAAATTGAACAAGTAGGCCTATAATTTGTTAAACTGATGTAAATCAGTAATAATTCGTTAAAAGACTACTTTGTACAGTACGCAATAACAGTAATATACACGTAGCTCTCGATTTGCACAGCACTCAATTTACACGGTTTTTAAATGAAAACAAAAAAATTTTATGGTCATCATCAGCAAAAATCATTAAAAACAAACTTATACAGAACAATGGAATTATAGAACAGAATAAGGTGTATACATTTAAATTTACGATGATAAGATTATATATAATAACAGGAGGAGTTGATTACAAACTTACTTTACATATAATTTTATATTTTGTAATATAATTATTGCCTAATATAATAAATATAAAGTAACTAATTAATTAATTATTAGACAATAATTATATTACAAAATATAAAATTATATATAAAATATTTTTATAATCAACTCCTCCTATTATTATGTATGATTGTATTATCTTAAATTTAAATGTATATGCACTTTTCTGTTCTATAATTCCATTGTTCTATATAAATTTGTTTTTAATGATTTTCGCCGACGATCAAAATATGATCGGAAACATTTTGAATTGAATATAATTCAACATATTTCTGCCACTCAGTGCTGTGTTTATTTTCTCCTATTTATATTGATGATAGCAGTTCTGTACGTTGCATCCTAAATTTTGTAAAATACCAGTATTTGATAAATCAAAATACTTCATCTTGAAAATAAAAGTTAAACCGTGAAACTATTATTTACTAATAGTACTGATCTCAAACTTAAAATTTGCAGACAAAGAAAGCATAATATGTTAATGTAAAGAAGAAATAGAGTTAAGAAATATAAAACTTTTCAATAGTGTATGTCAAATAAAGTATTTTATTTTGTTTGTAGATGAAAAAATATTTCAGCAAAAGATTACCACAATCATCAAAATAATAGAATATATGCCTAAAATCAAAAGAAATCCCTAAATAATATAACCTGATTATTTGAAGGTTTGGGCTGAAATTTCTGCTCAAGTCCTACAAGCTTGCATTTTTGTGAACAAGACACCCAAGAATTACATTGAAGATATCCTAAAGTATTTAAATCCAAAAAATACCACCTTTAACAATAAAAATTGTATCATCCAATAAGGTTCAGCATGAGTTCATAAAGACAAGGCAACACTAACAGTAACTATTAAAAAATATTCCAAATATCATTACAAGTAAAGAATGACCAGCTTTCAATCTAAATTTAAATCTCAATTACAAACTATGAACTAATTTTAAAGAAATGATATACTCTAAATCCAAAATTAATGTAGAAGCTCTCAAAATATCCTTGTACAAAGCATGGTGAAAGTTTCCATTGGAAAAGACATTTGATTATATACACCATTAGTATATACTCAAATAATCAATACTTTAGAACAAAACTTATGTCTATAAAAATTTTTATTCTTGACATTTATATAATTTTGATGTCTTGACATCAATTATTTTTCTACCAATTGCTCAAAATATGTCAGCAGGAATTTATGGATCAACTAAAAATTAATAGATAATAAAATTTGGATAAATATTTAAAAAAAATGCCTGATTCATATTAAAATATATACTTCCTCTTAATTTTCCTTTCTTTCTAAAATTCCCAAAAGAAAGAGGTAAAATCAGAAGAAAACAAATGTGCAATCATTGAACATTTTGGTCATTCTAAACTTAAAACAATTTCCTATTAGCTAATTAATAATAATAAATCTGAAAACTTATGAAATTAATAAAGAATAAATAAATTTTGAATACAGTAGAATGTGTTTATTTATAAAATGTTAGGCTTTAATATGCCAATAATTTAGCAAAAACAATGCCTGAATGATTTATAAATTTAGAATATTTAAAAAATTTAAAATTTTATTTTCTCTATGAAGACATTGTTTTATTTGAATTATTTGGGTATTGGAATGATCTATATCATACATTATATTTAATTAAATTTTTAAGTACAATTAATAAAATATAAGATTCCAAAATACAAATTTTGGATTCTTACATATACTTTTTACTTAAAATAATAAATGTTTAGCAATGATCTAGAATTGCATTTACCTCTTCATTTAAGTTACTGACTAACAATACACTTCCAATAGCAAGATGACCTGGGAATCGTATTCCTGCTACACCTAAAGCTGCAGCTGTTGTTGCTGCTGTAGATGCAGGTAGTGCAAAACCTCCAAGAGGTATTGCTATTAAAATAAAATTAAAATGTTTTAAATTCTATATTTTTTATTTAATTATTATTAAATATTAATAAAAAGTCTTGGCAGATAGAAACATCAATCATTAAATCTACAGAACAACACTTCAAACCCAATAGACAATATTGCACACATACAAGAAAAGAAAACATCCTGGAGTAGAAAGGAACTCCATGGCAGACACCCACACGACCTTCAGAAACACTTCATAGACACCAAAGCGTCAAACAGCTGGTTAGTCATGGCAGACACCCACACGACCTTCAGAAACACTTCATAGACATCAAAGCGTCAAAACAACTGGTTAGTCAGGGGAATCTATTTTCAGAAACAGAAGGATTTATAAACCAGGTAATAAACACAAAAAATTATAGAATATATATACTGAAGGACAGCACATTGACAAACGACACTTGTAGGATATAACGCACTCTCCTATAACACGAATTTGTATAACGAAATCACTCTCCTTTAATACAAATCATGTAATTATTAGGGTTGCCACCTCTAAGGGTTTGACTCGGAGACTCGGGTTTCAGCAATTTGTATCCGGGCACCAAGTTAAGTATTATTTCTCCGAGTTGTGTATTAAATCCCCCTACGTAATTACAAAAATAAATAATATTGTATATTAGAAATTCAGAACTTGTATGTAAAGTGTATAAAGGACTAAAGAGGTCTGGGGCACGTATATTGTGTACGGAATAGTTTGCACGGTTGGTGGTCCACATTCACAACTGGCTCAAATACAATACTGGTAACGTGCTATTTAGTTGTCCCCACACTGTGTTGACCGTACTTGTGTATGGATCGTGTCTGGTCAGTCAGGAGAAATCTAACTTACAGGTTATAAGTAATGCATATGTGGAAAGAATTTTTTCGGTTATAAAAAATACTTGGACCAACAACCATAACAGATTGCGGATGAGCTGATAAAGGTAGAAAAAACTTAATTTCGACATGAGCTATTGAGAATTTTATGAATTCATAAAAAACCAGAAAATGAATAAAATATAAAATAAATCTTATTTAACATAGTACCAAGTATAGTTCACAAACTTGCTTAAATTTACAAACTCTAATTACTTATAAAAATAATATATAAGCCAAATCAATTATCTAAAGTTATTAAATTATACAAATTTAAATCTATATGAAACTAGATATTATTATTATTTTAATTTGTATAATGTGTGTTTGATATATTATTAAGTATATTTAATAAATTTTGTTCTTAAAGACAAAATAAATTTATTATTATTCTTAATTTTCTCAGTTATCATTTGCAAACTTATTTCAAGTGAAAATATAAAGTACATTCTCATCTTAAATTTGGAAGGAAAAACAAAAATCAAACGATTAATACTACTATGGTATTTTGCACTATCATATTTTTTCTATCATATCTTAGATCAGGCCTCGGCAACCTATGACCCGCGGGTCACCGAGTGACCCATTTCATAATTTCAAGTGACCCACCTGAGTTCCAAAAATAAAGTATAATATATAAAAATAAATTATAAAACATAAATATGAAACGAACATTTGAAGAATACATTATAAAAATAAACTGAAAATAAATAATACCAATAACATTTTTGTTTGATTACAAAGTTGCAGTAATGAACATGCATTTTTATTTTTAAAAAATAAAAATTGTAACATAATTTCAAGGAAAAATCGATAAGTTTGGCAATGCCAATCCATAATTCCTTGACAGACATCTGGCAATACTAGTGTCGTTCTCTCAGTTCACTCTCAGTTGTAGCACTTGTTCAGTAGTGAAAGAATAGTGACGCAATTATAATTATGGAGTGAAATAAATATCATTATTTAAAATAAATTATTACCATTGACAAACAAAAAGCAAAAAAGAGATTATTTCAAAATGTGCAGAAAGAAAAGTATGGTTGTATTGAAAATGGTGACAAATTGATATGTACTTTATGCACAGATATAATTACCGCCAGAACTTACAATATTGAGCGACACTTTTCTTCAAAACATAAAAATGTGAGTGAAATGCCAAATGAAGAAAAATCTGAATACATTTCCAAAATGTAATAGACATTTAGCAAACAAAATAAATTGTTAAAGAGTTTTGTTACCAGCCACAATCACGCTACTTCTGCCAGTTTTGTTGCAGCTTTTAGCATTGGTACCAATGGAAAATCGTTTACAGATGGCGAATTTTTGAAAAACGCATTCATAAATTGTTCTGAACACTTATTTAATGACTTCACAAATAAAAAACAAATCATTCAGAGAATTAAATAAATGCCATTGTCAGCTAGAACAGTTCAGCATAGCATTGAAGATGTGGTCAAAAATGATTTGTTATCTAGTGACGTAATTAGCATTGCACTCAATGAAAGTACCGATGTAAATAGTATGGGTAAGGTTGCAATTTTATTAGATATGCATCAATAAATAGTTCAAAAGTCAATGAAGAACTTTGTGGTATTGCTTCTATGAATGACACGACCAAAGGCATTGACATTTTTCGTCAAGTACAAGAGTTTACTAATTTCAAAAATTGGCAAGCATTGGATTTAAAAAGTAAATTGTCTTCCATAACAACTGATGGTGCTCCAGCTATGAGAGGAAAAACTGTTGGATTTGTGAAACTAATGGAGAATGAACTTGGCTGCTCACTTTTATCATTTCATTATATCATACATGAAGAAAATTTATTTGCAAAGGCATTTATGCAACAACTTAAGATGTAATGGAAAATGTTGTTAAAATCGTAAACATGATAGTAGCACAATCAGCATTAGTACACAGGTGCTTCAAAGCTTTTTTGATGGAAATTGATTCAAAATATGGAGATTTGCTGTTACATTCGGAAATACGATGGTTAAGTCGAGGCAAAATTCTTAATAGATTTGTAGAGTGTTTTGATGAGATACAAGTATTTCTTTACGAAATTGGTGAACATGATCTCGGACTCAATGATAAAGAATGGTTTTTAAGACTTTTAATGAACCATTATAATGATTTCAACTTACAACTCTAAGGAAATAACCACACAATTTTGAAAATGTATGAGGAATGGAAGAGTTTTTCTTCAAAATATAATTTAAAATTACTTGAAACAGACATAAAAAAAAAATAATTTTGTTTCTTTCCCTTGTTAAAAAGGCAACATGAAAAAGAAAATATTGACAAGAGCAATCTTAACATGTTCAAAAGTTGGGTTTTGTGCATTAAAAGTGAATTTGAAAGTCAATTTCAAATTTTTAAGAAGCACTGCGAAATGTTTACTTTTATAATAAAGCCCAATGAAATAGAAGAAAATGTTTTAGATTTACAGTATTTTCAAAATCTTAAAGTTGACAATTTTAGTTTAGAAATGATTGATTTTAAAAGTTCAACGTTATGGATGAGTAAATTCAAGACATTGCAGAAAGATTTGGAAAAATTATTAAAGATTATGATCTTTTCACGATAACAACATGTTGAGTATCACTTCCTATGAAGTTTTCGTCTCTGAAAAAAATTGGCTTTGCCATTTTGTCCGCATTCGGTTCAACTTATAAATGTGAGCAAATATTTTCACACATGACATTTATTTTAAGTAAGAACAGGAGCAGCTTAACTACCGAAAATTCAGATGCTTGTATTCATCTTAAGACGACTAACTATAAACCAGACTTGACTAAACTGACATCATAAGTTCAGCATCAGGGGTGTCATTGATATCGAAGAGAAAAATAAAGTTCATTCAATTATGTTTGTTTTTATAACAATTAGAATTATAATTTTAATTTTTAGTTTAAAGCATATTGTACTTATTTTCTCAATAAAATTTATCTTATTACTCATCAAAAAAGACTGTTTTAAAATGAAAATACCACTGACCCCAAAACGTCTTCTTAATACACACATTTTGGATGATTTTGATCCGCAGCAAAAAAAGGTTGCCGACCCGTCTTAGATTATATATATATATATATATAAAAGAATTATACATCTTTGTAATCTTACAATATTATTGTAAGGTTACAAAGATGTATAATTATCTTACATAGTATATATTTAATTACATTCAAAGTACAAAACTTGAATCAATAATTTTTATAAATATTCATATATGATTTAAATTTGTTGCTTAGATATATTATTGCTTAGTAATTTTTTCATGACTTATTTAAATAATAATATAATTTAACTGCATTGTTTTGTTTATAAAAAATTATCTTCTAAAATAAATAATTCAAACTTTCATAAATGTTGAAATTTAATACAATAAAATCTCGATATTTTGAATAAAATACAATTAAGGATACTACATTACTGAAAAACTGAATATCACTGAATTGAATTACTGAAAAACTTGGGACTACATTAATATAGTTTAAATTGTATGATTTTATTAATAATCAAATATTGTGTTTATAGTATTAATCATAATTATACAGAAATAAAAAATTTCCCTTTTGTTTAACATAAATGAAAATTTTTTTGTTTGTTTGTTTTTGAAACTGCAAACATTTCTCTGCAAATTATCATTTCATTATTTCAGAAACAGAACATTCCTGTTAATGTGTCCTTTCAAACTATTCTATGTAATTCTAATAAATGATGATAAACATCTGAAAAATATGTGGATGCAATGACTAATACATCAAATAAATTCAATTCTGCAAATAACAAAAACTAATCCTAATTGTAGTAAACAAACAATCTTGAACAAGTAGAATTCAAATTATTGAAACTATGTGGTAATATAAATATTTTCATTTAGAAATCTAAAAAATTCTAGCTGAATATATTAGTCAGTCTAATTTTAATATATAAAAAGTTTAATTTTTATAGAAAACTATTATTATTTTTAAAAAATTAAAAATTAAGTTTGCAAAATATTATTTAAAATACAAAATACCACTACAAAATTCTTTAGTATCTTAGTTTTCTATACAAAAATTTTTGTTTTAAATCATTTAATTATTCATATAAAAATAACCATCTACCTTCTTTATAGAGGTTATAATTGATCATTTATCAGTTGAAAAACAAATATTTATGGAAATAATTAAGTGCCTACTTTTCAAAATATCTGTTCTGGAATGATTTAAGATTTGTAATTAATACATATATCATCAAAATCACTTTCCATAGTAAGACTACTTTACTGAATTTCATAAAAATCAATCAAATAGTTCAAGAATTATTAATATCTCAAAATTTTGAATTTCTATATTTTTAAATGCTTAAATTAAAACAACAATAAACTGATTTCATTAAAATTATCTTCAATGGTCTAATTTTCCTATTTATTATTATTAAAAATCCATTAATCACTTCAAAAGTTATTAAAAGAGTAGGAATATTATCCTACTTAATATATGCTTGCTTAACTATATTTTTGTTATAACATACAAACAATATTGCTAACTATTTGTACTATAATGTAATTGCATAATATAATTGTATTATAATATAATAATATTGATGTTAAATTCATAATACACTGTAATAAAATGTAGGCAATATCTATAATGTACTGATTTAGCATCAGTACATTAAAATAGATTTTTGAATAATGGAAATTGGCACAACAGGATGTATCTGAAATGGCCAGTATCACACAATATAGAATCTACTATATCATAATTTTATTATTATACAATTATTTTATTTAATAAGGGAAACAAAATTTTAATAGTAATTTTATTTCTTTGATTCTATAATATAGATTTTTTGTCTTTTAATGTCATTGAAATCAGGATTCAATCTTATAACTAATGCTAAAATAAATGCTTTATTGTTTAATTTGAAGAAAAAATCATTGTTGTGCCAACCCTACATAATGGGATTTTTCCATCGCTTTAATCTTTATTCCTATCACTTCCAAGCTTTATTCAAAGAAGAATTATAAAATATTCAAATAATAAGTTAAAGATAATGAACTGAAACAAAAATAAAACATGAAAAAACAAATTTTATCACAATTAATGAAACCAAAATGAATCCATAATATCACAAATTGTCAAAAGTGCACAAAACTATCACATTATTTATACATTTAATAACATGTAATATAAAATTTTCATTTTTATTTATGAAGTGCATGTTATTATCCAGAAAAATATACAGGGTGGTCCAAAATTATTGAGCGCATTTCATGTTTGAAAAAAAAAGAAAAAAATGAGATACGTGCATGTTTATTGTTTTCTTGGAAAGACAATTTAAAACAGTTTTACAGAACAAAATTTTAAACATTAAATAACTTCCACATGAGCTCCATTTGTGGCATGCAAAATATCCAGCTGATATTCAATTTCACGCCAAGTGTTTTGCAGCATTTCAGCAGGTATTCCTCCAATGACTTCAGTGATTCGTCATTTTAGGTGATCGATATCCGAAACTGGAGTTGCGTACACTCGGTCTTTAACATATCCCCAAAAGAAAAAGTCAAGGGGTGTAATGTCGAGGGATCTTGGTGGCCATGGTATCAACCCACCACGACCGATCCAACGATCAGGAAATGTTTTGTCCAGCTCCGTTTGAACTATGGAACCCCAGTATGGTGGAGCGCCGTCTTGTTGAAAGATAACTTGAGGTTGGCGGCGTTCAAATTGAGGAAAAGCATAGCACTGTAACATGTCCAGATATGTAACGCTTGTCACTGTCTGTTCGATGAAGAAAAATGGTTCGAAGATTTCATCTGCAGCCAATGCGCACCAAACATTCACTTTTGGGTTACTGTGTGCTTGCTTTTTCTCTTACTGCATGAGGAGGTTCAGTTCCCCAGATCCAATAGTTATGACGGCTAACATAACCAGAAACATGGAAAGTTACTTCATTGGAGAAGAAGACGTTTTCTAAGTAAGTCTTCGTCGATTTTGTTAAGAATATGCATGGCAAAATTGAAACGTTTAGGTTTGTCGTTTGGTTTCAATTCGTGCAATAATTGCACTTTATATGGATGAAGTTTGAGACGTTTATGCAAAATTCTCATAACAGTTGTTCTCGGTATTCCGAGCTGCAAACTGGCACGACAAGTTGATGTACTCGAGTTTCTTATAAAAGCTTCCCACACGCGATCAACATCCTCAGTCGAGGTCGATGGCCTACCAGCACCTTTCCTATGTTCCACATTTCCCGTGTTCTTAAATTGTTGGTACCAATGTTTAATAGAGTCCTTACTTGGAGGACAACGATTTGAGTATTCTAAACGAAAACGTCTCTCAACAGTTACAACAGATTTGCTTTCATGGAACCACAAAACGCACATTGCTTTTTCCTGTACGGTAGCCATTTGCAGACTGATGCAATTAGTAAACCCTTAAAAGTTTGCTGACCCCTAGTCTAGACAAATGAAAAACAATCCACATAGAAAAGGGAGTCCTAAAGAAAGGAGACTTCATTCTTGAAAATGGAAACACTATCGAATCCATGGAAGAGGGTGAAGTGTACAAGTATTTGGAATTCCAGCAAGCCAGACTCACAGAACAGAAGAAAACTGTACACCAACAGATTAAATAACATTTTGAAAATGCATCTGAATGGAAAAAACACAGTGAAAGCCATCAACATATTCGCCATACCAGTACTGATTTATTCCTTTGGAATGATACAGTGGACACAAACAGAACTAGAATCACTCCAAAGAAAAACACGAACAACACTTACAAAACACCAGTACCATCACCCGAAATCTGCCATAGAACGAACTACTCTCCAACACAAGGAAGGAGGACGTGGGCTTATTGACATTCCACATTTACACAACAGACAGATTTATAGTTTGAGAGAGTTCTTTCATAAAAAGCAACATACATCACAACTACATAAAGCTATAGTCTTGGCAGATAGAAACATCACACCATTAAATCTACAGAACAACACTTCAAACCCAATAGACAATATTGCACACATACAAGAAAAGAAAACGTCCTGGAGTAGAAAGGAACTCCATGGCAGACACCCACACGACCTTCAGAAACACTTCATAGACACCAAAGCGTCAAACAGCTGGTTAGTCAGGGGGGATCTATTTACAGAAACAGAAGGATTTGTAATAGCAATACAAGACCAAGTAATAAACACAAAAAATTACAGAAAATATATACTGAAGGACAGCACATTGACAAACGACACTTGTAGGAAATGCCACATAGCACCCGAAACGATTCAACACATTACGTCGGGTTGCAAGCTGCTTGCACAAACAGATTACCTACACAGACACAACCAAGTAGCAAACATAATACACCAAAAGCTTGCAACCAAATACAAATTAATAAACACGCTCACTCCTTATTACAAATACATACCAGACACAATCTTAGAAAACTCGACACACAAGATATATTATGACAGAACAATCATAACTGACAAAACCATACATCACAACAGACCAGACATCACTCTCATAGACAAACAAAACAAAGTTACCTACATTATAGACATCTCTATACCCAACACACACAACATCCAGGATGCATTCACCCAAAAAATTAGCAAATACACAGAACTCTCACAAGAAATTAAGCGTCTTTGGGGAATGCAAAAGGTTTTAACAGTACCCATCATTCTATCCTCAACAGGAGTAATTCCCCACACACTACACAAAAGCCTCGGAACATTAGATTTACACCCCAAGACATATATAACACTACAAAAGGCATCACTACTCAATACATGCAACATAGTAAGAAAGTTTCTCAGCATTGACATAGACAGTTAGTTTATACATAACTAAAACATCTCAAGTAGCTATGTCTTGACTCTTGTCTGACATAGTACTTTTGCTCCAGAGTTATTCTGTGCTCACATTGACATACCCCAATATAGTAATAATAATAATAATAATAATAATAATAATAATAATAATAAATAATAATAATAATCCAAATACAAGATATCTAATATTCGACTGTAATAATTTGCTATACAAAGACATACACTCAAAAGGAAAACCATACAATTAGGATATAATTGGCCCTGTAAATTAGATAATCTAATATTTAATAAAGATACTGGAACATTAGATTGTAGCTTCCGAAACAATATTGATTAGATGTGTAAATTTTGTGTATTATATCTTGTGTATAACTGACTATGTTTTATATAATTAATACCTTGTTAAATCCTATATATCAGTAGTGTTCAACCTTTTTTACCAGGCGAGCTACTTTTCTATACTAAGTTATTCAGAAATCTACTCTTTTATATAGACTAGATCACAGATCACTGTTTGACTTCCACTGACCAAATTAATTCATTTACTTGGACTTATAAGAAAATTACTGATTTGACAATTTTAACGAAAAATAAAAAAACAATAGCAATATACTTAAAGAGAATTAAAAAATAATACAAAATAATGATAAATAAAATATTATGTTTTCAGTTTTAATTAAATTTGTAAGAAGGAATAAACAAGAGATCGACCAGTCGATCGCGATCAATGGGTTGAACAACACTGCTATATATTAATTGTGATTTTAATATATTAATTGTAAATTTTGTTTTTTATATTTTGTACAGAATTAACCTTATTTATGTTTAATGTAATTAATACCTTGTTAAACGATATACCGTATTACTTCGAATTTAAGCCGCACTTTTTATTCAAATTTTTAAGACGTAGTTACTTCGAATTTAAGCCACACTTTTTATTCAAATTTTTAAGACGTAAAATTTGGGTGTGATGAATATTTTAACATCTTATTTCTGCCGATCTCCAATATTCAGGTTTTTGCTTTACGAATATTTTAACTTTATTTTCTGCCGATCTCCCACTCCCCAAAGATTGGGTTTTTGCTTTATGCTCTACACATGTGCATAGTATTATAACTGTTGATAACAGTTTATTCGGTGGTCCCCCATTCGTAGTTTTCTGATTTAATCCAGTTGTGGTTTGATAGTAGCTGTGTAGAATTGTGTTGTATCTGGCCAAATATTAATTACAAGAAAAATCACGAATTACTATAATGCTGTTTATAATCGCTGATAGAATTGCCACCTTTTATTATTTTAAACAACAAAACTCTACTAAGGAAAATTTTCCTATGGGTGTTATAATTCGAGCACAAAAGAATACATGGATGACAACAGAATTGAGGAAAGATTGATTAGAGCATGTTTGGGAGAAGATACCTGGTGCTATTTAAAAAAAAAAAAAAAAAAAAAAAAACTTAAAAAAAATTTTTGAAAAAAAAAAATGTTCTATTTTTAAAAAAAACGAAAGTGATAGTATATCTGAAGAAGATTCCCAATAAATTAGATAGCTTATTATGTATATTAGTGCCTAAGTAAATAAAAATGTTTCTTATTTTTCAACATCTATTATAAAATCATTTTTATTTTTTCCAATTTTAAAATCCTACTGGTGCTTAAATTCGAAGTAATACAGTATATTAATTATGAAATGGGTAAATTAATAAACAATTGTAATTTAATGATAAAGAAATTTAAAATTATTTAATTGTAATTATAGCTTATTAGCTGCACACCACTTCCATGATCTTGGGAGCTCTACAGGACCGCTGTCATTAATAGTATCATGTTTATGGGCTCTTCTCTCTTTCTCTATAGATTCTAGAGTCATCAGGCCTCTTACATCATATGTAGTTTTCAGCATATTAGTATCCTTCCAATTTACGGTAATATCAAGTTCATAAGCTTTAATCGCCAGGGCAGTGTTCAACTTTCCTGTAATAATATCATTTTTGTGATCATTTATCCTTTTGGATAAGTTTCAAGCAGTGCTACCTATATAATACTGCGTACGGTCACTATCATTAATGTGTACAGGAATAGAGTAAACTCCAGCCTTTCTATCTTTAGGGACAACGTCTTTCCCGTTCCTAAAGTTATTGAACAGAGTGGTACCTCTTTTCCATGCGACTCTATAATTACCATGTTTCAGAGCTCTGTTCAAGATTTTATATAAAGTACCATCGTACATAATATCACTATATGGATGGGTGTCTAACTCAGGCTGCCTGGGCGAAGTGGCATTGGCAGGTTTCATCACTGAATCTAATTCAATATCCCTCTCTTATGACTCTACAGATAGGATAGCCAATAAGTTAGCATATATTCTTAAATCTAAATCCTTCCCAAAATTATGGAAAGTCAAAAAAGTATGGTGCCCGTATGCACCTAGACTCTTCAGATACGTTAAAGCCCATAAGAATCCAGTATCCATTAAGCCTATGGTGGAGAAGAAATCCTCCCCGCTATATGAATTAGAAAAAACAATTGCTACATGGGCAGGTTAACATCTGAAAGGATATCCTTATACTGTAAGTTCCTCACTAGAATTTCTTGATCAAATTTCTAGAGGTAGGACTGTTCCCTAATGAGCACTACACTATACTTGATTATGAGTCGCTGTATCCTTCTATAGAACAAGCCCCAGCAGCATTTATGTTATACCGCATTATTATCCAATATCTACCAGAGTCTGACTGCTGCCCTCATATTATTAGGGATATTTGTCATTTGATTACATATAATTCGTACTTTGTCTTTCAAAGGAGATACTATCTGCAAAAGACTGGTGTTCCTATTGGCGGGCCCTTGGCTGATGGCCAAGTTGGTTGTTAGATACAAAGAGGAGGCTGTTCTGGACTTGTTCAAATCAGAGCTTAAATTATATCTTCGCTATGTAGATGATGTTTGTATAGTCTGGAATGGGGCGCAAAATGAACAAGGCCTGGCTGCTAAGCTTAATGATGGTATGCTCGGGCTTAAAGTTAAAATAGAACAAAGTTCTCATATAGCCTTCCAGCAACTCCTCCCCACAACCATAGTAAATATTAAAAATGCAGATAAAACTCATTTAAAATGTCCTAAAAATATGGAAAATATCATTTATTATATTTGCTACAAAAAAATTTAACATTAATAAAATGAATTGTTCATGAAAACGGTTTTAATTATCGATCTTCACCAGAAGGACAATTGGGTTCACTTCACAATTTTTGACAAACGAACCCATAAACATTAATTAGCAGCTTATAGATTTACGATTATTATACAGATAAGATTTGATTTTGTCTTTTGATGGTGAACAAACAGTGACACACCCTCGCCGATTTATTGTCTATTTGAACTGTAAGATCTCGGACAGATGTTTTTCTTCTAATGGAATCCGAAAGTGCAACGCCATACCACTTGCAGGTGTCAAGTAATATATAACACAAACAATAGAAACAGACTTTGTTCACAGAATTTAAAATAATAATAGTCTAGAAATCATCTTTAAGAAACTAAAAATTAGTGAACTATTGCATGTCTATTTTTAATTAATTAAATGATTTGTTTTTATTACTATATGTTAACTATCATTTACTTAAATATATTTTTATATGGTTATAATTTTATTAATAATATTGTCAGAGTTGAATTGATTATGAAAAAAAAATAACGATTATCAACTGAGCTAATGAATCACGTGATGTGATGACGAGCTATTTTACAGAGCTCTATTTTGTCAGAAGTTCACATAATCAGGAGTCATTAACCAAGATATTTTTTCTTACACCCACTTGTTGTTAACCAAGATACCACTGTATAATGATTTATCCTACAATTAGTAACAATGAAATAAACTAAAGCATAATAGTAAGAAATTAAATACTTATTTATTTAGATAATGTTTTTGGCCATTCAATAGCCATCATCAGTCAAACATATACTGTATTCTATTGATAGAACAGAATTCAAAAACATAAATTGTTACAAAGAAGTTGAATAAAATCTCCTCTCTGCAAAACATTGCATACAGTTAACTCCAATCTACCACTACTCTCAGAAAATTAAGTAAAACTCTTGAGTGTTGTACTGGCCGTAAACTCCCTTTTGAAAGGAGGCACAGGCTCTTCAATTTGCTGTGTAATGACAAAGACAATACGCCCTCAAAAAGCTAGATCTCTACAAAGATGAAGGGTAAAAATTCTCTTAATTGGATATACATCCCACAATCTTAAAATCAGGATCAAAGAACATAAACAAAGCCTAGATAGTGAGAATACCATGATGGTCCTCACTAAACAATTCATCAAATATAATATAGACATTGATTGGAATAATGCTATGCTTCTAAAATACATTCCAGATAAATATGAAGGCTACATGTATGAAGCTATTGAAATTGAAAGAGGTCAACATAATTCTTCTGCCATCAATAAGAATGATCCTACTCTAATATCTTCAGCTTGGAAATGGCTCATACAGCAAACTTCATGATCCTGATTTTGTCATTTTTATTTTATTTATTTTGTACATTTTTATTTTCATGTATTTTTTATTTTTATTCTTTATTAAAAATTTGATATTACATTTATTGATATTTAACAATTTAATTTTTAATCATTTTTACTGTAATTTGTATTTTTGAATTCTGTTCTATCAATAGAATAGTGTATGTTCAACTGATGGCTATTAAATGGCTGAAAATATTATCTAAATAAATAAGTATTTAATCTTGTACTTTTGTGCTTTAGTTTATTTCATTAATTTTTCTTGCTTTCAATTTTGCAAAATTTTCTATCAGTTCCTTTCAATCTAGTGTAGAAGCTAGCTTGTGTTGAATTGAAATTGTTGCCAAATCTGTTAACCTGTTTTGGAACAGTGTTGAGCACAAGTATGCTTTAATAAGTTTTAATTTTGAGAAACTATGTTCTCTACTTGCTACTGAAACTGGAAGTGTCAGAATTCTTAGTGCAACAAAAACGTTGGGTATGCAGTCGACAAGCTTTTGCTGTACTATAAAAAACTATTTCTTGTGGTGACATGGATTTTGGAAGTATTAGAGCTATTGTTGAAGTTCACTGCAGAGATTCTCAGCATCAATATCTTTATTAGGATTATGAGTCAAAACATTTTCAAGTTTTTTACAATCGTTTAGTAAATCAGCAGTTGTTTTTTCAATGATATTATATATTATAAAGAAATCCAAATAGAATATTATGCTGCTGTAGTTGTTGGAACTTGTTTTCAATTGACCGCATAGCCATATCCAAGACACAATAGTAAAATTCTATTTTGAACTTCTGCTGAGGATCTTGCAAAGCCTCATTTTGACATTCATATTTGAACTGCCATCTTTGTCTTCTCTTTATGTTTCTTTCTATTTGAAAATTCGGTGGGATCTCAGTTCTTTTGCAATTTCGACAGTATCAGTGAAAATTTTTTAAAACCCTTATCAGTTTTACTAGAAGGTATTTTCTAGAAGGTATTCTTTGATTACTTGTAGTTGTTTTGTAACTGAATTTAAATCAGCCTTTTTTCTCTGTATCATTTTGCTTGAAATATTTACCTCATAAAAGATATTGTACTACACAAGGGATACTATGAATTTAAGTTCACAAACGGATCAGCAAGGGCTTTTGCTTCATGTCGGGTAATATTTCCAGTTGAATTATTTAATCTTGGGTCATCAAAAATTTGCATGAGTGTGTCATATATACTGACAAGATGATACCTTAGTGGTTTTAAAACACCAATATGGCTCTCCCATCTTGTGTTATTCAATGGTTTAATAGTCAAGTCCAAGATACAAGTAGAAAGAATTCACCAATGATGAGTAGATGCAGAGAAATAGTTATAAATATTTTGAATTAAAGTTAAGAAGCTGATTGCATCTAAACAACACCTGAAAGTGTCATTGACCACTAAATTTAAAGAATGTGAACTACAAAGAATAAAGAAGGCCCGAGGATTTATATGTAGAACTCTCATTTTCTTTGCCTTTCATATTACTTCCGTTATTATATCCTTGACCATGGAGATTCTCGATTGGTAATTTCAGTTGCCTTAGCTGTTCAATTAAAGTTTCTGTTATGAATGAACCTATAGTTTCCTCTAGAGCAGCACTTATCAAACTATGGGTCGCAACCCCAAATGGGGTCGTGAAGCGAAATGCTGGGGTCGCAAAAATTAAATTCAAACACTTGAATTTCAACATTCAATTTCAGTTTAATTTCACAAATGCCCAATATTTAACATAAGATAACATGAATTTTCAGTGTAGTTGGTTGATTGTGTTCATCTTAACAAGTGTGTAAATGATTTATGTACTTGTATATTTTATTTCATATTTAATACCTGGGGTCGCAAAAAATCTCATAATGAAAAATGGAGTCATGAATGAAAAAGTTTGAGAAGCGCTGCTCTAGAGGAACAAATCCTAAAAAAATGCTTTCTTACTATTGTATCAAGTTTGGACATCTCACTATCTGATGGAATGACAATATCAACAAAATGTATAATCATTGTCAGCTGTTCAATATGGCTAACATTTGGACTGCAATCCAAGATGACTGAATAATATTTTGCTGATTTTACAAGGGATAAGATATTTCTTTTAGCTTTTGCCAAGATTTGTATATGCTCATTTTGAATATCTTTTCATAAATAATGGATCATTCTTTCTTGACTTTTGACTCTATGTACATGTTTTTTCATTACAGGATCAAAGAGAGCTAAATAATCAACAAACTTAAAAAAATTACCATTACTGGCAGTATACAACTTTATTTACTTTTATTATTTTATTACTTTATTTACTTTTTATTATTACAACTTTATTATTACTTTTTAGTTGCAAAATGCAAGATTTTGTGTGCCAAGTACTCTAATTAAAGCAATCAAACATTCCAATATTTGATGCCAATATTGTTCTTATTCTGTGATTGTTTACTGATTGAAATTATTAAGGAGTTGTTTCTGCGATTAATTGCAATTCAAGTTCTTTCCAAGTTTGATAGTTTTCTAAATGAGCAGTACTCTTTTCATGTGAAGAAAGGATTGCACCAATATTTTTCCAGTCTTTGACTCCTGATTTTTGTAGAGTTGAAGTAGTTTTTCACTGAAAATTTTACAGAAAAAACAAAAAACTGGATACTTTGATACTGAATATATTAATCATTGTTGGCACACTATTTCATTGTTCAGTAATATCCTCTTGTAGTGTAAAGAGGAAATTCTTCTTTTTTCTGAATCTTTGGGGAAATCGTATGACACAATCTGTTGTGGTCAATTTTGTACTAAAATTTGTCAAAAATTATTATTAAAATGAGAAGGCTAATCTGTAGGATCACTGTAATTTAATACAGGAATAGTGGTATTTTCTTCTGATTTGTCTTTGATATCATCATTTTCTTTATTTTGTACATCTCTTCTTAGATTGTTACCATTAATATGAGTAACACAACCAGAGCTGGAAGCATTTTTGGGGGTCCTAGGATGAGGCTTTGGGGTCTTTAAAAATTCAAATTAGTTACATCTAATTTTAAAGACTCCTTGTAACTTATAAGGAAGCTTTAAAATTTTACTTTCTATCTAGCACTTTAATAAAATCCCATTTTTTCGCGAGGTATTGTCCTCCTGACCTAATTGTTGGGTCAGTTAACTGTAAAATATCTCTCTCTAATAAAAGAAGATGTTTGTGCTTACAAACGTGGTCTCAGTGTCCGTTCTGTCCAGCCTCTCATCACCCGTCCTTGTCCGCGTCACACGCCCTGATTGTAGTTTTGAGGCCCCTAGAATTGCAGAGCCCTAGGACGCAACCTAGTCGGCCTATAGGCAAATCCGGCTCTGAACATAACATTCATATTTTGTATCTTCGGCAAAAGAATTATATGTTCATCATTATTAGTTTTTGAAGAGTTAAAACTCTGACCTATCCTGTCTATTATTTTATTATGCTCTTTTTATTATTTATCATTATATCCTAAGAGCGGCGTGTGACGCGTGTGATGGGGACAAGGACGCTTGTAATTGATCTAGCGGGCTTCGCGGGCTCACGGGCCTCACACCTCTAGTGATGGGATTTCAAAATCTTACAGCAATGGCGTCGAACCTGTCGGATAGCCTAAGAGCGGCGTGTGATGCGTGTGATGGGGACAAGGACGCTTGTAATTGATCTAGCGGGCTTCACAGGCTCACGGGCCTCACACCTCTAGTGATGGGATTTCAAAATCTTACAGCAATGGCGTCGAAGTGGAATGACCATATATATTTATAGACCATGGTTTTATCACTGAGCCGATATGAGAATATAAGAATGATCGCTTATTGATGTTTTGTTTGGAATATAATTAAATTGTAAAGAGGCTGACATGAATTGATTACTCTGTAAAAATTATGCAAATGAGCCAAGCTCGGGACCGTAATCACTTACTTGTAAGTATAAAATCATACATGTCCGACGATACAGCGAGGTGGTATATTGACATAATGTTGGCTAAGTGACATTTGAATTCTTGTAAAGATCAACAATTGCTTCAAGTTTGTATCGGTGGTGGAGGTATTAAAATTAGTCAGTATTTAAGATTATATTTCTTATGAATAATTTGGATTTTTGGATATTGGAGTTTGATTAAATAAGTTTTGTTGATTAATTGATTGTTGCTTTATTATCGTTTAAATAAAGCTTTAATTCACACTTTCGTAAGTGTCTTGAGTTTAATAAATTTATATTTTTTGTTATTTAACTTGTTTTGAGAATTTATTCAATTTAACAAGTTTTTTGATTAATTGATTGTTGCTTTATTATCGTTTAAATAAAGCTTTAATTAACACTTTATTTCTCGCCTTCCCTTTATTCCTTCCTTACTTACTTGATATTATGAATGCCCGTTTAATTAACACTTTTATAAGTGTTTTGGAGTCTAATAAATTTATTTTTTTTGTTATTGTAATTTATTTTGAGAATTTATTCAATTATTAGCATAAGTTTCAAACATTGTTTTTCGCCGGTTTAGATCTAACACTTGTTTGTTACTTATAGTTGTAAGTTTCTGGTTTTGTTTTGTCGCTGAAACATCAGTTGTTGTTAGATTGTTTTGATTTAGTTATATTTAATTTAGAAAATAGTAAAAGACCTGAGTTCAGGCTGAACTCTGGGTTTGCAGAGTCATTAGAACTGTTAGGTTTAGTTATAATTTATTATTATTGGTTCTTCGTTAGAATTAGCAATTTTGCACTTTATTTGCAGTTCAAAGTCCTGATCCATTTCTAAATAGACAAAGAACATCAAATGTCCTTTATTTTACTTATCTATAATAAATTAAATATAATACAGCAAGACCCCGTTTAATGTGGGGGGATACATTCCAAAAAACCAAGTGCTAAACCAAACAGCATTAAACGAGGTCATCTTAACATGTAAACAATGGGAATAGGTAAACAGGACAGTGAATAAAAAAATATATGTACCTTTTTCTATTTTGTAACATGTATTATTACTATTGTATTACATTAATTATAGGCAGTTTTTATTGCTAATATCGATTTGTATTCATAAATCATTCACGAAAAACTATTACTAATATCAATTTGTATTCATAAATCATTCATGAAAATCAAAAATATTCAAGTAAATAATTTATGTTTGTGATGAGGAAGGATTCTTCCTCATTTGACATTTTTTGCTTTATCGTTAAGAACTCATCTAAGATGAGGAAGGTTCTTTCTCATTTGATACTTTTGTTTTTTCATTAAGCATGATGAAGAAGGTTCTTCTCATTTGATACTTTTTGTTTTTTTGTTAAGAATCATCTAACAAAACTGATGAGGAAGGTTGTTCCTCATTTGATACTTTTTGTTTTTTTGTTAAGAATCATCTAAGGAAAAATCGTTTGCCTTTTCCTTTTTCATTCAACAAACAACTGTCGATAGCAAGACATCGTATCCATGACGCTTCATCTTGCTTTTGAACTTCTATCAAAATTTGGATCATTTTATATAAACTGATCCATAATTTCCATAACAGTGGCTAAACCTTAACTGTAAAATAATATTGATGAACAATCATAAATGTGAACTCTGATCACAGTAGATTTTTGGATGTACTGCACTGAACTGATATCAAACACATTGTGTAACAAAATAGGAGTATCAAAGCAACAAATTAGTGCGATTCAAATTTATGTGAGTATAACAGTTTGAAAAACCGTACCAAAGTGAAATCAATAAAAAATATAGAATTTAAAAAAATATAGAAATATAGAATTTTGTCGTTTTTAATTACATCACGATTTTTCTGGATTTACCTGCATGACCCTGTATATTATTTTAGTAAACATAACAAACACAAAACACAAAACTATAAGAACCAGGCACAAAAATAGAAAGCTTTTCATATATCAGATCATTGGGTAAGGGTATCTAATTCATAGGATTGCAATGACTATTCACAGAATTTACTAATTACATCACTATTGTAAGTACAAATGGTCATAAGTCAAGGACTACCTGTACATTAACAATGACAAAATTATTTCAGTAATTGGTATTAATTGACATAGTATGATCTAAAAAAGCAGATTTTTTTAACAAAAGCCTCTTAATAAATACAACAACTTCTGCATTATATTACTTTTGCTTCTTTAGAACTATTAATTAATCAGTAAGGACAGCTTTATTAAGTTGAAAGATCTTTAACAAGTATTAAATATAAATTTTTTTGCTTAAACAAGTGCTGAAGACTGATTAATTAATACATCTACCAAAGAAGTAGGAGAAGCTGTCTTATTTAAAGATATATATATTATAGATTTCCATCTGTACTGACCATGTAGTAAAACTGTCATTTATTATCTGGAAGATCTGATTCAATTCCATATTCTCATATTTTTTTAGATCTTGGCCTATTCTTGGAGACATGGTAACCAATCTAATCATGATGTTGAAATGATTATATGGTAAAGTGCTGGCTTACCATCTAAAGCAGGGGTCGGCAAACTTTTTTTTGTAAAGGGCCAAATAGTAAATATTTTAGTTTTCACGGGCTAAGGGATACATTCTATATTTCTGTAAATAAGCCAACTTAAATAACAAGCATGAGAAGAATAGTGATACTCGCAATACTATAAACTCTGCCTAATTGTAACTGCTACTGCATAAAGTAACAGCAGAGGCCACCTAAAGCATGCAATGAGAAGCTACAGGAGGACCACATGCGGTCTTTCTTGAAACTCCACAATTCGGCTGTCAGCTGTTATAGCAGGTACTTTGAAATTTTAAAAAATTTGAAATTGTAAAATCCATTCTTAGTTCAGGGGCCGTACAAAACAGGTGGCAGGCTAGACTTGACCCTTGGGCCATAGTTTGCTGATCCGATTTAAAGGATCCAAATTCAGAAGGAATATGGACCTGATCTGTTGAATCCCATCTATCAGCTGATGATTGACCAAACTATGAATGTAGATATAATAGACACCAGAATGCTGTGCCACTTACAAGGGGTGATTGCCAACCGGGTAAAAACGAAAAGGAACCAAACTTTATAAATAAAGATAGTATAGATAGATAGTTCGACCAGTCGATTATTAAGAGGTATAATTCAAATAAGATCGGAAGAGCGTCGTGTGTCGATTATTAAGAGGTATAATTCAAATATAAACGCTTAGTCAACAATCAAATTCGGAATTCATTCATGATGCGAAAGAGAAAAATGCGAGGTGTAAGGCGGTCAGTGCAAACGCTACGTCAGCACTGGTTGCATAGCAACATAAGGCGGTCAGCGAAAACGCTATGTCAGCACTGGTCGCATAGCAATGCTGGACTACTTGGTCCGAAGGAAGTTTTTATAAATTTAAAAAAATGAAAAGGAATAATTTCGTGAGTTTTACCGTAAGTTTCAAACATTGTTTTTCGCCGGTTTAGATCTAACACTTGTTTGTTACTTATAGTTGTGAGTTTCTGGTTTTGTTTTGTCGCTTAAACATCAGTTGTTGTTAGATTGTTTTGATTTAGTTATATTTAATTTAGAAAATAGTAAAAGACCTGAGTTCAGGCTGAACTCTGGGTTTGCAGAGTCATTAGAACTGTTAGGTTTAGTTATAATTTATTATTATTGGTTCTTCGTTAAAGTAGAAGAAGACTCCAGTTCAGGCCAAACTCTGGATTTGCAGAGTCATTAGTTATAATTAATATTACTGGTATTCGTTAGAATTCGCGACTTTGCAAGTTGTTTCTCTTATGCAAAAATATTTCAAGAAAGAATCTTCTTGCTTCACTAGTTCTTCAACTCTTTCTGATTTTCTTTTCCAATATTGAGCTCCAGATGATCTTTTTTTTTCAGCTATAGTTAACTAAAAAATTATATACTTTTATAAATAAACTTTCTTATAAAAATAAAAGTATTTTTAAAAATGTCACAGACTTATTATTAATTACTCACAGGTTATTATTAATTAATTTATCGTTAATTCATTTTGGACATTAAAATTAACTTGAAAAATTAATAAATGTTTTTTAAATTATTTTTAACAAATAAATTTTTAATAATTGATTATTGAAAATAAAATGAACTCACCTGATTCAATCGCTCGATACTTGGAACTTATGGAGATATTGAAATGTATTACACATTTGTCTTTCACAAACATTCTAAACAGATTATTTTTCAAAGATATTTGAAACAAAACATATTTTTTTATATATTATGTTTTTGTTCCAGGTGCCTACTAACCTAACCTTGGGCCAGCCAGTGGTGACACATGCCAGATGACTTTCACCCTTTTTTCTTACATCCTTCCCCAAAAATTCTCATTTTCTCCACACATTGTTTGGAAAATACTCACTAAATCCCCAAAAGAACTAAAATGTTTCTAATTGACATTAAACAAAATAAAATGGTCTTTCAGGTTAAATTAATAGGTATAGTCCCGATGCAAAAATGAAAGCTGGGGGAATTTTTAGCAATCCTCTTAAAAAACAGAGCCTTTTTTCCATTTTCTTTTATAATTAATTTGAAAATTCTCTGTTATATTTCATTTACAAAAAAAATTATAAAATACCAAATATTAATATTTTAAAATGTTAATGTTTTAAAATATTTACCTTAACTGAATTTTAAATAGCAGTAAGTTCAAATCATTTAGGTAAGGAACAAAAAAGAACTAAGAGTTAAATAGTAAAATAGTGTGATGTGGGAAGGATAACAAAAAAGAATCGATACTAAATCATATACCACTATTTAATTTTGATATTTTAGTAAAGTATGAATAAAGCATAGCTTGAAGTTTTGCACCTCTTCATGGCTTGCACTCTAGGCAATTGCCTAATTTGCTTAAATGGCACTGGCTCCAATTATACAGTATAGTTTGAAATTCCTTTTTATGAATGTTTAGCATTTAATCTTCATATTTTCAATTTTCTGATATTTGATATTTTTGAAAAAAAAAAAAAAAATGCAAACAGAACTATCTGTATTTGCATAATTATGATAAATGAAAACTACATCATGGTAATAATAATGTATTTTTAGACTGACACAAAATGAACAAGCATATATTGGAATATGAATATATCATCATAATTTATATAAAAGAAAGCTAATTAGAAATTTATTTTATATTACTAAAATAATAAATATAGAAATAAAAAAAAAAAACAGCACTAATCAGGAGAAAAAAATTTTTTCAGAAATATTTTCAACCTACTTGTGAAGTCTTCTTAGAGCTGCACTACTGACATAGAAAGATCTCACAAGTAGATTGAAAATGTTTCTGAAATTTTTTATTCTGATTAGTGCCATTTATTTTTTATAGAGTGATTTTAAATCAAAGTGAAAAAAGTAATAAAAATTTAATTTTTTCATACCCATTGTTCCATTTTCAGTGACATTTCCTGTGTAAATAGCATAAGGGAAAAAAGGTGCATTGTCATTTATATCTTTTAAATTAACTAAAACATCAGCATAACCAACAAGACCATTTCCACCTTCATCATCTGCAAACACTGTAAACCTCCACTGAGACCTCCCATGAGGTAGATCTCTATCTAATGGTTTCAATACATAAATTTCACCAGTAGTACTATTAATAGCAAATTTACTATTAGCTACTTCTTGGTCAACACCTTGACCAGTTAAAAAATAAACAATATCAGAATGCCTATCTCTATCACCATCAGTTGCAGTTACCTATAAAAGTAAAATCATTATTATTATTATTATTATTATCATATATATAAAATTTCTAATAACTTTTAAATAAACAAAATAATTTAAACATTTTATAAAATTACAGTACTTTTTAATATGCAATATGAATTAAAAGCTGTTATATTTACTTATACATAGCCCCATATTTTTTCTGATTTTTGCCTTGAAATAATTGAAAAAATCGTAACTTTATTACATATAAAATTATGAAATTATAATAAAGAAATTATATTCTCATAGTTATATGATCTAAGAACTACAATCTTAGATGAAGTAACTCATCATAGAAAATTATAAATATTTTTAAATTTTACTGTAAAGTTTTTAAATTAACAACACAACTATTAGCAAATTAAAAAAATTTTTAATTATATTAAAGATGTATTTCTTATACTGCAAAACAAAGATACATCTTTCACATTTAATGTTTCATTTATCCTCAGTCATTTTGAACAAATGTAGAAAAATTTTTTTAAATTTAATTATACATTCAAACATGTAAATAATATACAAATACATTAAAAGAGCAATACAGTGGATTTTGCTTAATTGGGACACATTGAGACTAAGCCATTTTGGCCCAATTAAACGAAGTAATAATAAATTTAAAATAAAATATGTAATTCATAGGTAAATAAATAATAGGTAAAAATAATAATTAACCTATTTTAATGCTTTATTAAAATAGGTACCTAATTATTAGCTTTTTACCAATTTCCTCTGACTTTGTCTTCAACACTGGGCCGCTAGCTATAGAAAACAATTGATCTAATGCTTCTTTGACTTCTGGATCCTTTCCATCATGCTTTCTTATGGACAGTTCCTGGAATTTCTTTCTGTTATGCCCACTTCTTGCACAGTTGCTTTGATCTTCTGGAATTTCTTTCTGTAATGCCCACTCCTCACACAGTTGATTTTCTTGTTAGAATTTCTTTCTGTAATGCCCACTTCTCACGTAGTTGATTTTCTTGTATTTCTGTAATGCCCACTCCTCACGCAGTTTATTTTCTTGTTGCAAGAAACGCACTAAGGTAGATTTCGGTTTATTGCAGCGAGTCTACCATAGCTTGTATTAAATGGCTGGCTTTTAATTTTATCCAGCAAAGCAATTTTATATATTAAATGGCTGGCTTTTAATTTTATCCAGCAAAACAATTTTACTTGAAAGTGTAACTCCTTATTGACATCTCTGCAAAGATTTAAAAATTTTAAATAAAATCGACACTGTAAATAAATATCGCTAGATACAGTAACAGTCGCTAGGTAGTATAAATAAACATCGCTAGGTACAGTAGGTACTAGGATTAAGTAGACGAACACTTTCCTGACTCGCGACGATAGATAACTGATTCTCATCACGCTAGTTTTGTCGAATACAATATTATTATGTATTATTTATCAACGATGATATTTACTTATAATTTTACTGAAGGCTATGTATTATTTATCAATGATGATATTTACTTATAATTTTACTAAAGATTGAATGTTTGTATTAGTGCAGCGACAGTGTGTTGACGATGTGTATTTAATAGGACGTGATGAAATGACCCACTCCATTGTATTAGTCTGTATTGTCTTGTAGAAAGGTCTAACCTGAAAAATTACCATTACAATAAAATGTTATAATTTTTATATAAGGATTTTTTTAAGAAAGCACACAACAAGCAATAAAATATTGTTATAATTTTTATATAAGGATTTTTTAAGAAAGCACACAACAAGTATTAGTGTATGCAGTGTTGCCATACTTTCGAAAAATCCCTAAAATATACCAAAAATTGAAAATTATGTTGCCATATTTTCGAAAAATCTCTAAAATATATCAAAAATTGAAAAAAAAAATCTTTAAAATATATCAAAAATTGAAAATTCCTTTTCTGCTAATGTCCCAATTAAGTGTTTAAATTATATATTAGTTTATTAGTTTGGTTTCCATTCTTTGAGATTTGTTCCAATTACGAGGCTGTCCCAATTAAGCGGAATCCACTGTATTAAAAATTTACTATTGTATTTGTAAATTGAGAAAAAAATTTTATAAAATACATAATCTCATATAAATTTTTCATTTTAGTATAAGAGAGAATCTAAATGTAGTTAAAAATTGAATAACTCAATGTATAAATAATCAAGAATTCAATGCTACATTTTTTTCTTATAAAAAGTTATAAATGGCAAGGGCTATACCTAATAAATATAACATTTGTAAGGTTACTTTTAACTCAAAAATTAAGATTATATAAGTTATTAAAAAAAATTAAAAGAAATACAGAGACATGCTCATGCAAAAACCAGTTTTGCTTTTTCAGATACTCTAGAAAAATACAAATTAAAAATGTTACCTGAATCTTAAAATTTACATAATTTGAATATCAGAAAAACAGGATGGCAAAATAGAAGTATATGGAGGAGATGATTATTATAGAAAAGTACAGGAACTGATTTGGATTTGAGAAAATATTTCTATTTTTACTTTCATTGTAATAATTAAAATTTTTATTGGTAAACTTGAACAAGTTTTTTAACTATTAGAAAATATTAGACAAAGCAAAATTCTAAATTTAAAAAGGTTTTACAATAGATAGAAGATCATGATTGAAATGAAATGAATGATCTTCTATCATTTTCAAATGATAGATCATTTACTGATGTATATGAATAAATAGTTTCTAAACAGATTAAAATTTTTTCAGAGGAATTCTAAGCTAATTCTCATTTTTCTCATTTTTTAACTTTTATCATCATATCATTATGCAAAAATAATTCAAATTTATTTTTGATAAGAATATTTAAATGATTTCAATAGTCAAATGTTTATTAAAAAATTATTTGAATGAATTACAAATATTTCATAAACAAATCATTCCTTGGAAAAATAAAGATCTTACAAATAGGAATAATATACAGAATACATATGCCAACATTTAAACATCAGAGTGGAAGTTCATTACAAATCTACGATAAGGTTGTATACACAGTATGCTTGATAAATAACCAGAGTGATCCTATAAAAAATAAAACAATGGCCATATTGGTATAAACCTATTTTATTTATTTATTTATTTGAAATATATTCCTTCTGAATCAATACAGCATTAGTAGTAATCAAGCAATGAGTGGAACAATTTTTGGAGATCTGATTTTGGAATACTATCAAGTATCATTGTCATGATGGCTTTGATTGCTTCATCATCATATCAGGTCCTTTTTATTGGCATTTTTAGTTTTGGAAACAGAAAATAATTGCACAGCGCTAAATCTGGAGAATAAGATGGATAGTCAAGAACATATACTTTTTTATGAGACAGAGACTGTTTGACAACAGGTGATCTTGTGTGCCAGTGCATTGTAATGAAAGAGAAAACCAGTATCAGGTTCTTTGTATTTGAGTCTTGTTTATACAATTCTTTTCCACAAATGCTTCAAAACACACAAATAAAATTCACAAATAACTGTTTGAACCTTTGGAATAAATTCCCAATGAATAATACCTTTGGAATCATAAAAACAAATGAGAATTATCTTGATTTGTGACTTTTGAAATACAGAGAAAGAAAGACACATAACCCACTGAGTTAGGTGTCTTTCACTTAACACACTGCCTAATTGATGGATCATACTGGAAACACCACATATCACCATCAGTCACTATTGAATCTAAGAAGTTTTTGTTCCTCTGAGCTATTTTAATGATGTCCTTTCAAGCAAGCTGTTTCTTGATCACCAGTTAATGTGTGCAATACAAATCAAGCACAGATCTTGTTTGGTCAAATTTTCACTTAAAACTTTGCAAATCAGATCTTTATGAATGCTAAATTCCTCTGCCATCATTTGCAATGTCACATTTCAATTGATAGCAGTGAGTTCACACACTTTCTTCATGAGTTCATCATTGATTCATGAGTTTGAAATCACAGTAAACTCCTGCCCCTACTGTGTAGGAAAGGATACTATGAGGGAATAATATTCTTATTCCCTTAGATATTTTGCACTGCTTTCAGGTAGAAATCTATGCTATTTCTGCATGTGTTAAAATCAATTTTGATAGGAAATGTGTTAATAAACACATTTATATCTTATCAGATAGTTAAGTTGCATTAAAAGTATTTGATAGCTCCTGTTTTACTTCAAAGCTTATATGGGATTGTTGTCTTCTCATTGTGGAACTGGCTACCAGTAACAGAATTCAACTAATTTGGGTGCTAGGGCACAAAGGTTTTGAGGACAATAAGATGGCTGATGATTGACCATGGAAGGGGCTTTTCATCCCTTTATTGGACCTGAACCCATCCTAGCCATCAGATCTGATGCATTTTGGTGGGTTGTCAGGACTGGTTGGTAAGCTCAGTACCTCGTCAATTAGAGATCTATTCCTGGACTAAGCCAAGCAAAAGCTTTTATGTCCTTCCTTACAGAGAACTAAAGAGTTGCTTGCATTGCATAAAAATCAAGCTAGAATTATCATAAGGCTCCTTACAGGGCACTGTCATCTTAGAAAGCATCTTCACTTAATTGGGATTGTTGATAGTCCCAATTGTAGATGATGCCAGGGAGGAGATAAAACTTCTCTTTACATTTTGCGTGAAAATAGCTCTTTCAAGGCTAAGGTATGATCTTCTAAAGTTACATTGTCCTGCACTAGAAGATGCTTTTTTTATAATCCCATTGAAGAAGATACTGTCTTTCATAATTAAGATAGGACTTTTTATAGGATGATCCTGTTAGAGATACACAGTAGACCATTGGTGGTCACAGTGCTAGGGAAGTTTAAAGCCCCCTTTCCAACAGCTTACAAATAACAATCCCTCAGCTACACAATTAGTAATATTAATGATTTATTAATACTAATCTTTATTTGTCTAAAATATACATTGAATATAGTAGATAATCCTCATAAAACTGAAAGACTTGCACAAAAATAAACTTTCAGAACATGACAGCCTGAACATCAAAAAACATTTTTAAATATTATTAAAAAAATAAAAAAATATATTTACAAATAAGCCTTATTCAAAGTGGAAAAATTTTCCACTTTGAATAAGGCTTATTTGTAAATATACTAGTTACTTAAGTGGAAGTTTATTTGTACATCATAAAAATAAAAAAGATATGTTGATCTATTAAGAACAGCACTAAATAGCAGTAAAGACAAAGAAAGCATTTTTTATTGAAATGTTTTCGACTATAGTACATTACCATTATAAACAATACACAAAAAGAACAATTACAACATTTAAAGAATAACATTCTAAGAATTACAAAAATTCAATTTCAAAATTAGGAACAGTTGCCATTCAAATAGAAGGCATGTCTAATATTAAAATACAAAAAAACAAGTATATTTAATATTAACAACAAGATTATGATTATTATGATGATGATGAATAAAGACAAAATGCAATGTTATAAATTTTTTTTTTAAAACAGAATGTTCTGTGCATATACCATTTATGCATCTTTACATAAAGCATATAACCAGGCTTTCGACAAGTTGGACTTCTATTTTCATTAACGACATTTTAAAGAGGTTTCTCCTTACTATTTCTACACTCTCCTTTATTAAACTATCCTCTAATGCTTTAGATGGAGTTATTACTTGTACAGCATCCAATTTTATGTTGAGATCATATTCTCAAAAATATTTAGATAGGGCAGTATTAGCACTACCTTGGAATATATTGTTCTTATGTGCAATCAGGCACTCTTATAAATTTCTCTTAATGACTCCTATGGTATTCTTCTGGATGATCAAAAAAATGAATTATGAATTGATATCATACATAATCCTGTGCATTTTTCTTTTGAGCAGTGCTCTTTGCTATTTCTTAAAGTAGTAAATACTGTTGGGAATCTAGTATTGATCAACTTTACATTAAGTCATTTTGCTATGTGTTTTTGGGAATATGATCTCAATATCAAATAGGATATTGCACAGATAGTAATTTCTTCTAGAACATTAGAGGATGGTTTAATAAAGAAAATAGCAAGGAGAAGCCTGTTTAAAAATGCCATTAATGAAAATCAAAGTGCCAACTCGCTGAAAGCCTGGTTGTATACTCTACATAAAGATACATAAACAGTAAATGCACAGGTCCTTCTGTATAGAACCTAAACTGACAAATTAATCCTTTGATATTTTTAATGGAAATTTTAATAATTAGAAAGAATTTATACTAATATTAGCACCATCTTGTAATTAATAAATACACCAATTATTAAAGTTCAGATTTAAGATGATTGTGCTGGTCTAAATGTTGCATGGCTAGTACCACTAAGGGCCTATAGCTGAAAAGCCCAGTCAGGAATAGTTCTATTGGCAGAATCTGATGTCAATAGTCAAAAAATAATTCTAAATTATATTAATGTCTGAAGAATCAATTTTCTAAGTGGTCTCAGTAGTGGTTATGACATTGAGACGGTAACCCAATATTCCCTGGTTTGATCTCAGACTGAGGCAAAATTTTTCTTTGGATAAATTAATTAAAATTCTAGTGTAATCATTAATTCATAGATGGCATCATTCTTTGTTTAATCATTAGTGTATTTATTTTGAGATGTGCTAACATTAATATAAATTCTTTCCAATTATTAAAATTTTTTCTATGAATATCAAGAACATGGCTAGTAAAATTAGGATTATTTATAAACTATCAAGTATTTGGCAATTTAGGTTCTATTTGGATATTTCCCTTCAAATTTGGTTTATGAAAGATTCTTTTGTTTTTGAGAATTATTTATAATGTCATATTTTGTCTTTATTTATTATTATTATTCTCTTAATGTAATTAATATTAAATATATGTTTTCTGTATTTTAATAATAGACATGCCTTCTTTTAATGGGAGCTGTTCCTAATTTTGAAATTCTTAGGACATTATTCTTTAAATGTAATTCTGTTCTTTTTGTGTGTTTGTGTTTGTGTGTAGGTGTTTGTGTGTGTGTGTTTGTGTGTGTGTGTGTTTGTGTGTGTGTGTTTGTGTTTGTGTGTAGGTGTTTGTGTGTGTGTGTTTGTGTTTGTGTGTGTGTGTGTTTGTGTTTGTGTTTGTGTTTGTGTGTGTGTTTGTGTGTGTGTTTGTGTGTGTGTGTTTGTGTGTTTGTGTGTGTGTGTGTGTACACTACTGATGGCTGATGATGGTTACATACTATAGCTGAAAACATTTCCATAAAATATGCTTTCTTTGTCTCTATTGTTGTTTAGTACTGTTCTTATTGGATTGGTTCACTTTAAGCAGTTAATACTCTGCAAAAGCTTTTTTTAAGTATGCTCTAATCAAATCAATGAAATCCAACAATGTTTCTTAAATTTGACTTCTCTTCTGATCCCTTTTGAAGAGAAAAGAAATTTGTATACCTCACTGGTCAGTGTTGAATTATTTAATTTCTCAAATACAAACAGAACTAATTTATATATTAAATTAGAATCTGATCTATATTTTTTCATGCAGTTATGATAATGATTTATTAAATTTTTATTTAAGATTAATAAAATAATTTGTTTTTTTTTTTTTTAAGCTTTATAATCGAAACTTCAAGGGAATTTACTCTAAATGAACCTAATTACCTTGCCAAATTTATCTCTTGATAAGCTTAATAGAAATTTTAATGATTTGAAATAATTTAAACTAATTTTAGTGCCATCTTTTAATAGCCAAACTAATTTGTTTTTTATGTTTTGTAGAAAGCTTGAGGATGCCTATAAATATATTTTTAGACTCCAAGAGTCTGCAGACTACACTTTGAAAAATCTTGGGACTGGCTTGTCAGCTATATGGCTTCTTGGGCGGAGTTAAAATAAATAAATATATTGCAGTGCTCTAATCATGTAGAGTACAATCCCCAACATTCAGTTGCCAATGCTTCAGAGGGTTTGCAAAAAAAAAATTGCACTTGTTGAAGTACACTAACTATATTGCAGTGCTCTAATCATGTAGAGTACAATCCCCAACATTCAGTTGCCAATGCTTCAGAGGGTTTGCAAAAAAAAAATTGCACTTGTTGAAGTACACTAATCAAATTTAGTACCACATATATCAAGGAATAATCTCAAATTTTTTTTTTGCACTAATCAAAATCGCATTTTTCAAACCGACACTAATCCTGTACAATCCAACTCAATATTTCAGAATCATATTGCAATATAGCATGTTTTGCTGAAAGGTCACATCATATTCAAACTTTTAAAGTTGACTATATGAAATGTTTCATACTTTTCATTTTAGATTTTCTCTAAGATTTTATTTTATATTTAAGTTAATATATTTTTATTTTAGATTTATAACAAAATATGCAAAATCCTCCCTTATAAATGCTTTAAAAATATGAGAGAACAAAATTAAGCCAAAAAATATGCATTATATTCAAATATTAAACAATCAAAGTTATTATCAAACTGAGAAATTACAGATAGGGTACAATTATCATAGTAGTATTACTAGTTTGGGAAATATTTTTACCAAACGGAAATTTTGAAACAAATTTTTTAAAAGTATATTTTGGAAAAATTCAAATATGATTTTTATGTAAATAGTTGCAAGTTATCTTTATTGTACACAATGCATTTTTTCTTTTTTACAGTGGAGTCCCAATTAATTGTTCACTCACCTCATGTTGAAATGCTTTAATTTTTGTACACTTTATAATAAAACAGTTACAAATAAAATAAAATAAATATTTTAAATTATATAATAAAACACTTGTAAATAAAACTGTTTTATTACAAAAATAAAAAAAAATTATCATGAAGACAATTCATTTTTAAATTATACAGTATAATAAAAGTTATTATATTCTAAAAGCAGGTCTACCTGAAAATAGAGTATATATATCAAGTTAATTTATTCAAATCCAGGTTATTTAATAATTTACTAAGCCTTATGTGTTATTGGAGTTTTAGATTATCTGAGTATGAGTATTAAGTATAAATTTATTAGTAAATTAAGTTTATAAAATTTTTTATAATAATAATGACACAGACTCAAATAGCAATCTTTTTGAATTGTAGATTTCCAGATGGCTTCAATTGTTTTGAAAATAAGAACCATAGCAAATCCATCTTTAGTACATCTATAGTTCCAGAATCACATTTGATACTCATTTCAATATCATACAGAAGTGTTATGATTATGATTTTATACTCAATAAATTCATCATATACTACCTACCGACATTAATATTAAACTATATAAGTATAATGTTTACTAAATATTTTATCAAATTTATCGCCAATAACAAAAAAAAAAAACAAAAAAACGAAATGGCCTAAAAGCGTGACATTTGACTGTCGCAGGCAGGACGGTGGGATTCTTCAAGAAATGCGGGACTGTCCCGAGAATCGCATGACACTTGGAGGGTCTATATATTCATTTCTTACAATACAATATAAATACTGCATGAGAATTATATTTGTATTGTAAGGAATAAGTATATTTTATTGCTTATAATTAATTCATAGATAATTATTTATATCTTATGAATATAAATATAATAAAAGATTTTACTATATTTATTGATTTTTTTATTATTCATAAAAGGAATCACTTACTTGAATATCAAACTAAAGAAGATAGTCCCTTCCAATCATCAATCAGAAGAAAACAAATTAAAAATGCCAATAAGAAATGAACAAGAAATATTACAGATTTCATGAATTCTGTATTCTTTTATATAAATTCTTGTTCTGTCAATAATTTAGGATTTCATGAACTCCTCTACCAGAAGTATAAAGACTGTATTATCAGCCTAAAAAATTTCTCTATATTAATAAATTTTTTCATTGGCTAAGCTTAACTTTTATTTAAGTATTATTTAAACTGAAAATAATTTCTAAACACTTTTAAAAGCAGTTTTCTGTTATAAATATTTCCAGTGCAATTAAAATTTTCAATATCTTACATAATCTTCACAACTTCTAATGAGTAATACTATTTCAGTGCTTATAAATTCACAGATAAAATATTCTTTATTGCTTATGACTGAAAAAAATATTCTTAATTTATAGTTTCTGTTAGTACAGATTTAATAAATTTGAGAAAAATTTTTATTATTAAATAAAACTGAAAAAAATGGAAATTACTTTATATTCTGCTTAATGCAATATTCTTTAATGGAAAATGATAAATTGCTATTGAAAAAATATATCAAAATACGAATATAAAAGGTCCCCAAACTTACAATGGGAATTCATTCCAAATTTTCCATTATAATTCAGATTGTCAGAATTCAGAACACAATTTCTCATAAATGTAGTGCAATACCATAAAGAGAAGTTAGATTTTCCAACTGTCTAAAACTATAATATTTAAAAAAAATTTCAAAAAGAAATATGGTACAACAATATTGAATAAACATTAACTATTTTTATGTTAAGAAAAACATATTTCATTTTTGCCAACTTTTTATATAGGTGAAAATAAAATTCTAGATAAATTCAAAAACTGAATGTACAGATAATTTCTGATTTATATATCTGACTTTACATAAAACGTTTTTTATAATTTTGTTTTTGCAATATAAAACAATCATCTACAGTATTTGTAAGTTGCAAATGAAACCATGTTAATATATATTTAAAAAAATTCACATTATTCTGTTTGTTTATATTATATATATATTATATGATTATGAAATCATGATTTTAAAACTGTACAATAAAATCCAAAATTAGTAACAACTGCTTATCTTCAAATGATAACTTTCAAAATTAAAAACAGCACATTTAGCAGTGTACTGCTAAATGTGCTGTTTTTAATTTTGCAAGTTAAAACTGTACAATTGAATTATATATAGATTGTGCAAACTTGTTTATTATAGATGTTCGGTTAAATTAGGTTAGTTATATTAAGCCGCCATATCCTCATGGGATATTCTGTACCTGGCGGCGGCCAATTATAGAGCCAACACCCACGATGGGGTCAACCGGATGGTTGAAGGATGGGGTTCAACGGACCCTTCATGAAAAACTGGAGGTGGACGACTCGGGTTCAAATCCGGTGCTAAGCCAAAGCTTTACCACGCGGCCAACCGGCCGATCTGATTGATGGCATTAGCTATTTTTTTGTCAACAGATGACACCACTTTCCACTCAGTAAGAGTACTTAGTGGCAGGGCGAAACAAGCCCTTTCGCAGGCTGCCCACCTCTGCGGAAAGATTAGCCGGATTGTGGAGGACGAGGATCGACGGGCCGGGTCCGGACTCCATGAAAAATATTTTCAAGGGGTGGGACCCGAGATTCGAACCCGGGTCCTCCAGGCTCGATCCATTGTTAGTGATCTTTAGTTGGAAAGTGGCATGAAAATTATAAAGAAAAAAATAACTTGTCAATGTTTAGCAATTTTGTAATAATTGTAATAATTTTTAATTAGTATTCTCTGCAATAAGATAATAACCATTACATTTATCATTAAAAGACAATGATATTAAAGATTAATTAAAAGAGAATGATATAAAGAGCTATTGAATAAAAAAAATATATAAAATGCTTATATAAATAAAAATATGTTCATTCATAAATAAAATAAGGATAAAGATAACATAAAAACACAAATTAAATAAAAAAATTCCATTTTGTAATGTTGATAGAAAGATTGAATCCTTAACTTATGAGATTTTTTTGTAAGTTAGTATATGGATATTTAGAATTAAATTCTTTAATAAATTGTATTTTATATTGAAATCTGAGAGATTCTAATTTAAAACAAGCAATACAAAACAAAAATCTAAATAATTATTTATTAAATATTTTTAAAATTTGAAACTATAATATGAGAAACAATGGTGAGTATCTAATTTCATTAGCATCCTTTATATATTCTTCTAAAATAGTAAGATGTAACTTATTTACCTCTGAAACTTTTACTCATTAGAGGGAATATCTAAAAACTATGTCATATTATTTCAAGTGCTTTTGACCTCCTCTATCTCCATTATCATTTTTCATCATTCTGATACCCATTGATCATATATCACAAATTTGAAGAGCCTTCCCTTCTATTTAAAAAGTTTTTCTTTGATTTTACATTAAGAAAATATATATAAAATAGTAGAAAATAAGAAGTACTTTATATTGATACTTTGTTACACACATTCTTTAAATTCCAAATAAATCTTCAAACAACTGAATATAAATATCTTGGAACTAAATACATATCTTATATTTTATAATAAATATATCTCCAAATACACTGCAATACTTTATACTTAATTATTTGAAAAATAAACATTTTAAAATCTGATAAGATTAAAAATTTTTTAATAATTTTTTTAAACAATGGTAAAACTAATCATTTTTACTGTGTAATGTAACAATTTGCAATTTGTCCCTTTACATCATATATAGAAGGGCTGCCCAACCTTTTTATGACCATGAACTACTTTTTTCACCAGAGTGATATAGCAATCTACCAATATCTAGGGAATAAAAGTACAAAAATACTAATATTGTCTATATAATTCAAACTTTATTAAGTAAAATAAACAATTCTTCATAACATAAAAATATGAAAATAACTAAAAATACATGGGAATAATTTTAATGCGATATTTGGTATTGTGTAATTTTGCAACTGATTCAAAACTTGGATTATATGATGAAAGAGATAATCTTAAAATTTTTACGAACATATTTTGTTTGTGAGGTGTAATCTTAAAATTTTTACGAACATATTTTGTTGTGAATGTAAGTTCGGAATCTATAATTTTTGTTTTGCATATTCCTTTCGGATATTAATTTTCATAATTGGAGAGCATTGTTTGAAAATGTCTTTCGATATTTCCCTTTTTTTGGAATAGCAACAACTGAATTATATATTAGACAAGAGCATTTGTTTTAACCATAGAAAAAAGAAATCATGTTCCCATTCATCATGGTAATGATAAGTTTTAAATTTCTTTTCTAGCTAATAATTATGGTTAAAAGAAAAAATAAATAAATAATTGAAGAAGTTTATTTTTTAATAAATTTAACCCTTTTAGTGCGGAACAGCGATACACTATTGTCCAGACCTGAGTAATAAAGAAAGAAAAGACATTTGAACCTGTAAATGCATTTGTCCAACAAACTTTTGCCTACTCATCGAAATAATCTTCATTGTTGTTTTTGATATATATTATTATATTCTACTGATTGCTCTGATCTGCTATTACTTAATAAATGATAAAAAAGACAAAGAATGATAACCTCATGTTTCTTGTTTCAACAAAATCACAGACCACTTTTACTACATATTGTAAAGTGGAAGTTTAACAAGCTAGTTGATCAGAGGATGGTCGGAGGCTTGCAATCGACTAAAAAGCTGATCAAGATTGACTGGTAGCTCGCAATCGACTGGTTGGGCAGCCCTGATATATAGTAACAAATCTATTACACCCTCTCCCTAAAAATGTGACATAGTTTATGGATGCTCCCAGAGATTTCTGGTAAAAGCAGAATAAAAGCTCATAAATTGAATTTTCAGTACACATTACACTTGAAGTAAGTAGCATTTCAAAAATCAGAGTTTACTTATATTTTGAAATACAAATTCTCAACAAGTTTGAGTTCTTTCCCGTTAAAATAGTCTTTTACAAAATCTTGGAGCTTCTTATTTCTTAGTGGAGACTTCTGAAAAATTTGACAGATTCTTCTAACTTTATTTATTATAGCACAGAAACTGTCTTGAAGTAATGGAACAATGAGATTTTTTTTGCAGTTCTAGTAGCAAGATATTAGAAAAAGAAATTTTTAATTCTTCATCTGTTTTCTCTTCATTTTCACTTGAAATTTCATTGGATGTGACAGTAGCTTTATCATCATCTTCCTCCCCCTTTCTTCACTTTCACTGTCTTCTACTGATTCTTCCATTTCTTCACCAATATTCTTCTCATACTGGTCTCTTTGCAATCAATTTTTGTACAAAACCAAATAAATAGCTAGATGCATTGCATGAGCTAAACACTATTGATGCTCAAGTAAGATTTCTTTTCCAAACTTTACTATGACTGAGACACCATCAGTTGTGCACACTCTTGTGTGTTTATCAAAATCAAGACCAAAATCAGCTAAATTCTTTTTTTTTACAATCTAGATGATTTTGACACTATTGAGACTTCAAGAATTTTAACCAAACCCAAGGACCAATACTTGTCTTTGTGATGCACATTAATATTCATGTATCTCACATTTTTGATAGAGGTACATCAAGAATGGCACAGAATTGGACCTCTTCACTAATCAGTGTTTCAAAATGATTTATCAGTTCACACTTTTTCTTATCAGAGAAAATGCTCACCATTTTACTCACAAACTGTCTCATAGTTGGAGGTAGCTTATCGTATTTATTTTTAGCTAAACTTTCTTAAATGAACTTGCTTGAAGCAACAGAACTGAAACTAAAGCCAGTCAAGGATGGCCAGTTTTGTAATTTCTTCCTCGATAGATTTCGGTTTTGGAGTGAGAAATAATGTTAATATTTTTTGTCTTTTAACTGCTTCGCCTTCATTGTTTGAGTCAAAGTCAGTAATCTTATCACGGCTTTTAAGTGAACAAACAATCCACTTGTAGAACCTCAACCACACTTAAGCACTTTTTTATACTTTAAGCAGTCAGTTTTGTCTTTATTTTTTCTACTAAAATAATTCCAAGCACTTGATTTTTTTGACATTATATATAAGGGGACAAAATGCTAATTACTTTAAAAGAAAATAATATCTTTACAAAATTAAAACTGTGATGCTTGCTGTTGGAGACAAATTGAATATATAAAGACTAATGTGTATCATACAGGAACAGGATGTTATTGTACATTGCACAGATGCAGCATGTTATCTTGCAGTTCCTAGTTGTGGTAAAATGTTTTATTCATCTGAAATAGTTTTTTTTTTTTTTAATTTCTGATGATAGAAAACTTACTTTAACTTTTTTATATTCCCCTAATTATAGCTTTATTGTTTAATATTTAACCTATAGGTTTAAGGACAATTATTGTAAGATTTGTGTGTAATATTTAAAGAAATATAAGCATATGGGCCTATTTCTAATATCTATATATTTCTCTTCAATACTGATACTAGTATAATACTGGTATTTCAATATCAGTATTCGGCCCTATTCCAGATTCTTTTTTTATCCCAGTCATTATTCTTTCTAAAAATAGCTCAAATTTAAGACAATCAAGCAAAGAAAAACATACTGCAACTTTTGATTCATTTGATTTTATTCAGACATTATACTTACTGACTCTTTTTATTGATTTTAAGTATTCATCAATGGTTGTTTTTGACTCATTAAAAATCTCAGTGAGTTCTCTTGTTGTTAATCAAGAATTACTTCTAATCCATGCAGAGATGTTAAAGTCATCAACAATAGAAGGGTGTCCAAGGGTGTCTTCCAAGCTTAAATTTCCTTCTCAAAATTTTTTAAACCACTTCTAATAGGTGAACACAGATGATACGTTATTCCCATAAACATCACATATATTTTTTGTTGTATTAACTGTAGAAAGTATTTTTTTTAAACTTGTATTACATTATGTGTCACAAATGAATCCTATCAACACTCATGATGAAATGTAACTAATGTAACTTGTCTTTATTCTGATAAAATCAAACTTTTATAATGTTTACAGTGTCATTTTTCAAAGACACAACTAAGCTAAATAACATCTTGCACATTCTGATTACTATAGCAATACCTACTGATAACTGCAAAAAACATATGAACTTTCCAGACAACCTAATATTTTGAAATTTCAACTTTAGCCTTCAATTTCTCATAGAATTAATCGCTCTTAATCTACAGTTTAATTATTGATAAGTTTTTGCAAACATGAACAATATATTATAAAAGTTCATCAATTTTAATAATATTTATATGATCATAATTCTCTTACCCAAAAGAGCTTGAAAGAGTCTGCTTTTGAAAATTCTTATCACACGTTCAATTGCATTTCGAAGCTGTTTATCTTGAGGTTTAGTCAATTTACTATGATATTCCTCCAGCAACTCTAAGGCTCGATGAGCCTCTATATAATAAAATAAAAATATTTAAGTATTTTATACAAATTAAAAATTTGACACTATTATAAAGAAATACAAATATTATCTGCAAGGTCAGATTCATTAAAATAAAAAAATGAAACTTAAAAATATTAAAATTTTTAATTATTTTTTCATTTTATATATCATTAGTATCAATCTTATTTTTTAACATACAAATTTCATCAGAAATATTTTAACAATAAAATTTAGAACAAAATTTAATTCCAGTAATCATTATCATTAAAAATATTCATAAAATTATCATAAAATTCAATTCCTGATTTCGAAAAGTCTGAATTCTATCTAATTACAAATTTCAACAATCTAATCAATGATTCAGTTTTTGGATTAAGACAGAAATAAAAACTTTGGTAAACATATTAATAATATAATGCAGTTTGCTGATAATTTTTCAGCTTTAGTATGTATACTTGAAAAAATTATATTAAAGATTTCTGTTTTACTTTACAAAATAATTAATGAAAATATATTTTTAGAATACTGATCACATCAATAACATTTTAGATTTGATTTTACTTATATAAATAAACATTATAAAATAATTTTCATATCAATAAATTTAAAAATTTATTGATATGAAAATCTATACATTATATTACTAACATGTTTACCAAAGTTTTTACTTCTGTCTTAATCCAAAAATTGAATCATTGATTGGATTGTTGAAATTTGTAATTAGATTGAATTCAGACTTTTAGAAATCAGGAATTAAATTTTATGATAATTTTATGGATATTATTAATGATGATGATTACTGAAATTAAATTTTGTATTTTAACAATAAAATTTAGAACAAAATTTAATTCCAGTAATCATTATCATTAAAAATATTCATAAAATTATCATAAAATTCAATTCCTGATTTCGAAAAGTCTGAATTCTATCTAATTACAAATTTCAACAATCTAATCAATGATTCAGTTTTTGGATTAAGACAGAAATAAAAACTTTGGTAAACATATTAATAATATAATGCAGTTTGCTGATAATTTTTCAGCTTTAGTATGTATACTTGAAAAAATTATATTAAAGATTTCTGTTTTACTTTACAAAATAATTAATGAAAATATATTTTTAGAATACTGATCACATCAATAACATTTTAGATTTGATTTTACTTATATAAATAAACATTATAAAATAATTTTCATATCAATAAATTTAAAAATTTATTGATATGAAAATCTATACATTATATTACTAACATGTTTACCAAAGTTTTTACTTCTGTCTTAATCCAAAAATTGAATCATTGATTGGATTGTTGAAATTTGTAATTAGATTGAATTCAGACTTTTAGAAATCAGGAATTGAATTTTATGATAATTTTATGGATATTATTAATGATGATGATTACTGAAATTAAATTTTGTTCAGCATCTTCAGCAGGTTCAGTATCTTTGGATTAAATGGATGATTAATGATAGTTAAATGTTTTAACTTTATAAAATGATTAAATCAAAGGTGCTCAACCCATAATTTATGGACAACTTATGGCCTGCCTTAATTGTGCCCTGTAAATAAGAAGCACCCAAAAAATTTTTAAATATATATATTACTACTAAACAGAGTGTAGCAACTCCTGTTTAATCAATAGATTGAATAGGAAAGTTCAGCTTCTGAACAAGTACCTGAGATTTCTAAAAGGTTCAGCATCTTTGGATTAAATGGATGATTAATGATAGTTAATTTAAAATTTCCATTATTCAATTTCATCTGACCCAGAAGAAATATTTATTTCTGATTAATAATGAAAAATAAATAAATTTAATATTTATGAGAAAATTTCAATTATTACATTTTAATTTTGTATATGAAATTCCCAAATTTTTAAAATAAATTAGTTTTTTAATGGGATTATTTTTTAAATTTATTATTATAGCAATAAAATAATTTAATCTGACCTGAAGTTTAATAAATTTGATTTGTAAATCATTACAGTTTGGGAATCTCTTTAGAGCTATATCAAAATAGATACCTTGTTTAAATATTTAATAAACTGTTATTCTATAAGTTTTATTAAATTATTATAATTTAAATTTTGTAAACATTGGTTTTTTATACTTAATTACAAAAATCACTATTTTAAAAAGAATAAGATTTATAATATAGATTAAAATCACATTCAATACCATGCCACAAAGATTTGGTTAAAAAAAAAAAAAAAAAAACTAAAATCATTCATTGAAACAAAAAAAAAAAAAAAAAAAAAAAAAAAAAACTCATAAATCAAATTCAAGGAAACAGAATTCAAGAAATAAACTGAGATTTGGATGGTGGAAATAAATCACTACGAATTTTGATCCATAACATACCAGGCTAAATGTTGTTTGGATAAATCCACTCATTAATTAGAAGAAAAACATGGCCTTGGAATTGAAACAAGAAACTATCTTCAGAGAAAGGGAAAAAGATTTTTATTACATTGGTGAATTTTTGATTGCTCTTTATCAACATAAAATATGCATTTTGGCTAATTAGCTAGCACTCATCAGTTTTGTCAAACAGATACTTCAAAGACAATCATCATACATTGATCTAAACAAACAGATAAAAATTAAATTTTGATAACAGTTTTAGATTTTTATTGCAAAAATATGATATTAGCTGAACATAGTGCAGAATTGACAAGTTTGAAAGAATAAAATCAAACAACAACAAATATTAAGAATACATTTAGAAACTTGCACAAACTGTTTCTTTCAAACTTGTCAGTTCTACAGTATGTTTGACTAATATCATGTTTTTGCAATAAAAATTATAAAATTATCATCAAAATTTTTTAAATTTTTATTCATTTGTTTAGATCAATGTATGATTACCTTTGGAGGATCTGTTTGACAAAACTGATGGGGGCTAGCTAATTAGTCGAAATGCATATTTTGTGTTGACAAAGAGCAATCAAAAATTCATCAATGTAATAAAGATTTTTTTTCCCTTCTCTGAAGACAGTTTATCTTGTTTCAATTCCAAGGTTATATTTTTACCAGTTGATGAGTGGATTTATTTAAAGCAACACCTAGACTGGTTTGTTATAAATCAAAGTTATTAGAATTTAAGAAGTTATATGAATACACTTCCTCAGCATTAATGTTGTGAAGTGAGAATATTTTTCCAAGAACAAGAATCTCCTCCAATAGATTACTTCCTGAAATTTTTGAGAATTTTCTATTATTTGATTTCCTCTTAACAAAATATTTTGTATTTAAGATCCAAATAATAATATTGCCCCAAAAAGTATTGAAATCAACTGATTGTGTTGTACTGTACTGAATATACTGTAATTTTCAATATATTTCATAATTGGACCAATAAGAAGTTTTTATTCAAATGTATGAAATAAAGTTCTGACTGTAAAGCAAGGATTTTTTGATGTCATCTCCACCATATAAAAATACTGCCATAATATGTTAAGTAACTGTGTAGTTTACATTATATTGTTTGTTAAAGTATTCTACTATCATAATGCTTAAAATTCTTAAAGAATTTTTGAAATTTTCTTAAATTTTTAAATGAAATTTCATATAAGTACAAGTGTTCATAAATTGAAGTGTCTGTATTTTGATAACTTTACTGTGGGTGATTGGTTAACGAACAGTTCAGATAACGAACACATTAAGTGTTCTAGACTTTGATTAAAGTTTTATTACTCGAATTCATTAATTATAGAAAAATTAAAAAGAAAATAGATAAAAACAAAACTTTGATTATTTTTAATAATTTACTACTACGAAGAAAAAAATTTATTTAATATGTCCAAAATTAATTAAATTTACTTTTTTTAGATTTAATACCCGAATTGTTTTATTAAATTAATTTATTTTAAATTTCCATTTTGGTTCTAATAAATTATTTTTATATTTAAATTAATTATTAAAAGTTTTCGTAAACGTTTTATCGTATTGAAGTCTGTTATATCGATTACATTAAGTTTCTTATATATTCGGATTTACAAAAACAATTCAGAATTATTCCTAATAGGGAAAAATATTCAATAAATATATTCAGCGTTTTATCGTATTGAAGTCTGTTATATCGATTACATTAAGTTCCTTATATATTCCGATTTACAAAAACAATTCAGAATTATTCCTAATAGGGAAAAATATTCAATAAATATATTCAAAAACCTTTGAATAAGGAAGTTTTTAGTTTTAATTGGTACAAACTATACTATCAGACACTTCAAACTAGTAAAAAACAAGCAGTTGTGGAAAGCTAATCGCCAAGTCATTGTTTAACAAAAGTCAATTTACTATAGCGTTGAATGTACATTCGTGAAAGTACCCCTCCATTTACGGCTTCACTTTTAAACAATGACCAGGTCATCTATGCATAGAAATCTGTGGTAAAAATTCTTTACAATTGCTCACTTTGATTTTATCTCCGCAATTTTTATAATTATTACAGCGAAAGTTCAGAAGATTGAACGTCCGCCATTTTTAAATGGATGAATTTACAGAGTTAATTAATCATATCTCAAATTCAATTTTAATAGCCACATAGCTCTGCCAAATTTTATAATATTCAATCAAACAGTTCAAAAGTTATTAGGAAGAGAACTTTAAAGTTCGAACGGCAGCCATTTTTAAATTATCGAAGATAAAGGATTAATTGATGAGTCATCAACTAATTAATCAAATTTCCATTAAAACCTATGGTAAATAGATGATCGGTTAACGAACAATTCGGATAACGAACATTTTCCTGGAACGGATTATGTTCGTTAACTGATCACCCACTGTATATTATTATGTAACATTATGGAATCATCACAAAAAGCACATAAAAAAAATAACAACATGCATGATATTCAACTGTTTTCTGTTGTGTAAAATATAATTGTGTTTTCATTAGTATGAAAAGAAGAACTAAGTCAAAAAATTGTGTGTGAGAGATTATTTTCATCATAAAACAAAATATCATATGAATATAAGTACAGTGATCTCCAGTTATAACATGGGTTTGCAGAGTGGTGATCTGACTCACGTTATAAGAGAACTGTGCTATAATCAATGGCTTCTCTTATTCTCTAATTTAGTGATTCTAAAATAGAGAATAAATCTGTCCAATTTATCCAAGAAGATTTGTAATCTTCCTCCTTCTGCAATCTATCCTTGTATTGTTCCTTCCAGAATATCCAACTACCATTTTATTTGTGCTTTTGAGACATAACTTTTCATTCAATATATTATGTTCAATTTTTCCTTAATGGTATATGATTTTCTTTTATTGTTTGCCATTAACCATTAAATAAATTAAATGTTATTAAATCAATAACTATATTTTTAAAACTTGCTAAAGTTATGAAACAGCCACCAAAAAACACACGTATCAGATACAAACTCCCACTACAAATGACCTTTCATTTGCTTTGAATACTCATGTTGCCAATCAAAAATGTTTTGAAGTAGCCATCTGAAAATTTTTTAATATTTTTTTTTTCAAAGATATTTTGAAATTTATGTAAATTACCATCAGAATTATTAACATGAATTCAAATTTCTATTATTTTATCATAAATAATAATAATAGTCTTGGAAGTTTTGTTAATTTTAGTTCTGTTATTATTTAAACATGGCAACAAGAAGTTAGCAAGGTGGATGGATGTCGATTATGCAACGTATTATATTTTTCTCAGAATCTCTTTCAAAAGAATGGGGAACAGGAAAGACCTGCAGTATATCTGAATCCGCAGTATAAATAATGCCGTTATATCTGGGGAGCACTGTATTGGTATTTCATGACTGAATATATCAAAAATATAACAAAAATAGGAAAGCATTTTTTCAAGAATTTAAATATTCTTGCTTATATTGAGGAAACAAATTTTCAGAATCCAGTAATAGATTATTTCAACTATCATTTGTATCAAAATTTGATATCCTTCAAAATTGTCAATAAATTGAGAACAGAATTTATTCCAAAAATCTTTCATGTTGTTCTCTAATTTTATCCCAAATTCATTTTATCATCTTGAATGCATCTAAAATATTAAATTGTTATCAAAATTTTTAGAGTTAGACCTGTCTTTATTGTATTAATTAGTATAGTCAAACCTCTCTAAATGGATCATGGATAATCCAGTTAAGTGAATCAAATTCTGATAATCCCATTTTCATTCCAAAGGATTTAATGTTTAAGAAGGCTGGATAAGTGGATAATATTGTTAACTGAATCAGGATTTTTAATGTTAAATAATGACAATTTTAGACAATAACGGAAGTGGACCATTACGAAAGTGAAATGCTAACTGCAATGCAAAGTTGAGAGAATTGAAAATTATGAGCATTTTCAAGTTTGTTTTCCATAATATATCTTGAAAACAAAAACTGTTGCTTTTTGAGAAATCTACAAGGATGTATAATTGGCTTTCAAATTGGGTTTTTTTTTTTCAAGAAATTGAAGTGAAAATCAGATATATATTCCTCTGTTACAAAAAGTAGTTCCAGTATACTGTACAATGTATTTTGTTTGCATAAACAATAAAAAATTGAGAATGCAAACCTTTTATAAATTAAAGTCAAACATATTGAGATTTCAAAAGAAATTTAACTCAAAAATCAGTTACAGATTATTTCCATAAATAGATTTTTGAAATATAAATTTTTAATGTATGTACTGTAGTTATTTATAGACAATAAAAATGTTGACATAAATTATAGAAATGGTGTTTTCTATGTTATATGCATACTAATTTATTGACACCGATTAAGTGGATATTCCCTTGTCAGTCCGAAGCCAATCCACTTAGACCTGTATATGAAATATCTCCCATACATAATGCACTTTAAATGTTGAAATAACACCTTGATTCCTTGGCTGCAAAACTGCTGTTATATTTGGTGGAAAAAATATTATTTTAATATTAGAATGGTTATGTTACAGAAATGGTGGGTGGCCAGGTGTATTATTTAAAACAGAATCATCCAAAAAAGAATATTTTTATCTTCACAATATTGAAATATATATCCAAATTCACTTTTAAAACCACAAATAATACACAGTTATAAGCTCTCAGTTAAAGTGTAAAACAATTATTTATTGCAGAGTACTTTCGGTTTTAATAAACCATCATCAGTGCAAATATTACTTCTTTATAACAAAACAAGATCATTGAAAAATTGATCTTGTTTTGTTATAAAGATGTAATATTTGCACTGATGATGGTTTATTAAAACCGAAAGTACTCTGCAATAAATAATTGTTTTTCACTTTAACTGAGAGCTTATAACTGTGTATTATTTGT